>JAVCKT010029399.1:53142-69296 GCA_032273925.1 Rhynchotus rufescens | reverse complement strand
TGGGAGTCTCTCAGGAGACAGGGACTCAGGAGTAGAGTGATAAAGGCAGAAGTTAGTCAATATTTGTAAAGATCCTCCATCTCTGCCATCTCATAAACAACATTTTTGTTTTATTTGTGGCATCCGTAGCATCTCTAACCCAAAGGTAACTACAGCAAGTTAAGCTCTTGCCTTGTTAGGGACTGGTCCTGTAAGGTATTGGCTCCCAGGTCATTGCAGTACTTAAGCCTGTGCTTAGTTCTGACTACCCTGTGAAGCGCTTGGCCTGGAGCAAGGCCAAATGGATGGGTATTTTGCAGGATTGAGCTGTTAGAAGATGAATCACAGGGCTGTTGCTGGTAAGATCCAAAGCTGAAAGCAGAGCCTGTGCCCTGAGGCAGAGTGCTACTGCGAGTGCAGAAAAGCCCAAAATGATTCTCACACACACAGGATGCAATCTTGTGGGTTCTCCCAGAAAAGAGGATCCCACTGCTGGGAGAAATGCACTTTGTTAGGGAGGACTGCGCTTGTTCTCATTGCAAGAACAAGCCTCTATCAAGATGTGCATGATTAAATATGAGGAGGGAAAAGCTTCTGAAATGCTGTCCCGAGGGAAGCCTTATCTGCAAACTGGGCCCAGCAGTACCAGGAGATATAAGAGCAAATTCTTGCCTACACTTTTCTTTTTTTTTTTTTTTTTAATCTTTTGAAGACTTGTTTTTCAATTATTTTTCCTTCTTTTTCTATCTTTCTCTCTTTTCCTCTCTTTTCCCACTAACCTTTGCCCTGTCCTCTTCCCATTCCCGCTGGTTTTTGTGTTAACATCTTCATATCCTCTCGTTGTCCCATCTCACTTTCTCTATGAAAACCTATCAATCCAAATTACCTTTTCCTGCTACTCTATTTCGACTCCTCTTTCCCAAGCCTGTAGCTGTCCTTCCTCACTGCCCCTCCTGCTTTTTCCCTGTCCCAGTCCAAGGCGCAGGGATGCTCAGGGATGCAGGAGGACTCTGGCAGCACAGGGCACGGAGCATTAGGCAATGCCACTCACTTGGGAGCTTGGTGGAGCATGACCATTATCAAGGACGAGGGAACACATCTGCCCCTAAAGGCCTTTGAAAATTGACTTCAGAGGTGCAAAATGGGTCCATAAAAACAAGAAATGGAATTGATGTCAGAAGCTCTATATAGCTGCCAATAAACAGCCAGAAAGGCTCGAATTCCTCCCTCAGCTGCTGAAGGAGACTTTGGGATCTCCTGCTCTTAGCCAAGTTATAGTAAATAGATACTGGTGCACATATAAATGAGGAAAGAGAATCAGAGTGGGTGACAAGTGGGAGCAGTTCTGTTGAAGACAACAGAGACATCAGCTGCTCACACCTTATCAAGAATCCTTCCCAATGTGTCGATCATTAAGCCAGGCAAAGAGGTAATAATGTATTTAATTTTTTACTGAGTGGCAGTATTTTGGATTATAAAATAATGCCTGAGCAGGGGGTGGACATAATAACTCGCAATAAAACCCAAAACTGCTGGAGGATTTTCCCTTATAGGCTTATTTTGTCAAGTATTGTTTCACATTAGCTTTTTTTTTCCCCATTAAACTATGAAATAGATCCTCCCTCTGCATAGTGAGAAGTGCTTTTGATGACAAGGAGAAAAAAAGGCAAGAGAATAAAATACTGTAACACAAAATAAACTCCCAGAGCCCATGGTCCTACTCTCAGGTGAGAGTAGATTTCCAAGTGAAACATTTGCAATTCATATTTCTCATGGCAGCAAAGAGAAACTCCACTACATGGAAGAGATTGAGCCCTGTGTCTCTGCCATGCTGGTGCTTGGCTGACAGTGGGAATAAAGCAACTAAATTCACTCAGTACATACAGTCCTGCAGGATCCCCATGAGGAAAGCGGTGAGGATGTGGGAAATGTCAGTGTGCGTGCGCACGCATGTGTGCATGCAATTTGAAAGGCCAACAAAATAAAACATCATGAATCTTTGTTATAGACAGTGGAGCTGGGAGGAGGGAAAAAAAAAAAAACAGAAAACAACTACCTAGAGCCCTTCAGCTATTTAGTCAAATGAATTCTGCAAGTCTCTCACATGACTCAGACTGGGGTTATACTGACCTGACTCCCAGAGGCTGGATCCTGCCAGAGGGAGCAAACGGCCTTTAGCTACCTCTGAAATGCACCAAGGGGCCTGGTGATGTTGCAGACAGTCAGATACTGTTATGATTACTCCTGGTGCATCACGCAGGAACAGGGAGAGAAGAGCCTGGAGGGAGACCTGGAGCGGAGTGAGGGCTCAGGTGAAGGTGTCCAACAGGGAGCAAGGTGTATGAGCAGCATCTCAGGGCTCCAGGTGCCTTGCAGAGCTCAGACAGTTGTATCTGCCGTTGACTGGCACAGGACTGCTACCACGCTCAGTTTTGGTCTTCTCCAGATGTCGATGATGCTTGTTGCTTGCAAGAGCGGGTCACAACCTCAAAACCTGCTGCATCAGAGCAATCCTGCTGTTTTCCAACTTTGTCGGAAACCAGAGGGGGTAATTTGTGCCAACTTTAACCTTGGGCTAGCTCAGCAATCCCCTACATGCTGAGCTGGTGAGGCCCCAGCATCCATCTCCCATCCTTGTCGGTGGCAAGGGCCACCAGCCTTGCTCTGCTGCAGCAAAAACACACACTCAGCACAGCAAGATGAACCGAATGCACTGATTTTCATTTGATAAAAAATGAATTGTAATAAGATCCCCACCAGCTCTAGCAGCCCCCTATGGCTCAGAGATATTTGAGTAAGAGCTGCATTGAGCAAGGGGAAAATATAATAACAGGGCCTGGCTGGATGCTCTCCATCCCCTCACCCCATGACTGTTATTAAAGGTGAATTCCTGAGGGTATTCAGAATCTGCCTCTGACTAGCAGAGATAATAACACTGAAAGCTTTGATGAGACCAGCCCAAGTTTCCTAATTTCTGAATCTATATGAGTTTTCAAACTCCTGAGGGGTTAATATATCCAGGTGAGAAAGTGGACAACTAACTTTTATCTATCAATCAGAACACTTAGAGCTACAGGACACATGGATCTCAGAACAGCCTCCTGCACTCCTCAGGCTCCTTCCAGCCACCTCTGTGGACTCACTATGCACAATATGGAAGATCTTTGAGCAGCTAGGTCTGAAACCGTCTTTCTCTAGGAATGCCTATAATCTGTAACATTTGAGAGTCCTGGAAACATAAAAATGCAAGAGCTGGGCTTATTAATTTAATTTAATTTTTATTTTATTTTATTTTATTTTATTTTATTTTATTTTATTTTATTTTATTTTAATCCTCCTGAATTTAAGTGAGAAGAAATTGTTTCACAGCCCAATTTAAAATTGGAGATATACACAGCTAGACGCAGAATGAGGACTACTGCAAGGACCCACAAAGGCAACTAAGGTGCAAAGAGAGAAGGGAAAGACCAGGCTATCAGCATGCAACTCCCTGGAGCTTCCTGGATCAGATCTGAGTCACCTTTCAGGCAAAGGGTGAGTTAATAAATCCTTCTAGACCGTGGAACTGAAATCTTGAGAAGAATGCAACCAAAGAAATGCATGCACAATCAGGAGAGAGCAATGGGGACCTTGCCAGCTGTTCCCAACATAAACCCTGAGTAATTAAGAAGAGCTATAAATGAAGCAAAGCCAATGCGACAGTCACAGCTGGATTGTCTTCTTTGCTGAGCTTGGCCTCCTTCTCACCAAGAGCAGACATCAGCATCTCTTGCCTCTCTGGATGCCACATGCATCCTGAATCTCTGAATCTTTCTCCCCGCCACTGATCCAGCTCAGGGTTGTGTTTGCTAACTGCCCTTTTGCAGAACAGACTCCTCTGCCCATTCGTGACCTTTGCTAAGTCACCTTGATGCTCACAGCCAAAGGCTTCTGCTGAACCTGGGTGACTGCTTCTGCTTTTCAATCCTGTTATCGCTCTCTGCTGGATTGCCTGCTGCAGCAGAACTCCCTTAATGTCAAGCAGAAAAAATAGATCAGGTTGAAATGCAGGGAAATGAACTCATGGACTAGTGTAATGGAAATACTTTAGCTTCAGTCAACTTTAGCATTCAGCCCATAACTGAAGGTTGTGGTAGCTACAGAGTATCCTCAATGCCCCTCTTCAGAGAAAGCTGAGAGCTAGTGAAGATTTGCTAAAGATTTTTTGTTCCCAAAACCAACCTCCTAGCTCCCCCAGCAAGAAGCAGGATGGATGAAAAAACTGAACTTGGAGCTCTGCTTTCTGGATGCATGCAGAGCATTATCAGCCCTTCCAGGGGCACAGTGCATCTCCCCCTTCCCCCTTCCCCAGATGGACCCAGATGGTATCGCAGCAGATCCCGCTGCATTCTGTGACATGCTAGAGCTTCCTCCTCCTGCTGTGACATTTGGCCTTCACTTTACCTGCCTGAAAGTCATTGCCTTTTTTTCTTTGCACATATCTTGCCTTTCCCTCAGAGAAGCAGTTCTCCAGATGACTTTGCAGAATGTATAAAACAAAGAGCATATTCAATCTAGCTGTATCTTCTGTGCTTACTGCTTTCCTAGTGCTTCACATTTTCCAGTGCAGCCTTGCCTGAGCTCTGAACATGCTCAGTGCCTTGGATCCCTACTCTAGTTCACTGCTGGAGTGAGACTGAATGTGCTCCAGCTGTTTCACCAGGGTACGCAGAGCATGACTCTTTCTCAGCACAGATGGGTAGTTTAAGCCCTTGCTACATCTGGGCTAACAGTGATATGGATGGAAGGTACACAGGCTGCAGAGACTGTTAGCCTTAAAACCATTATTTAAAAAGCTCTTCAACTTGTCATGTTGAAGAGCATAACAGAGAAAATGTATGGTAGAGAAAAGAGACAAGAACACAATCACCTGAGAAAAATTTGCATGTGATACTGGAACTGTCACAGGAACATTGTGTTGTAGAGTCCCTTTCCGAGTTTCACCACAAACCTAACAATTAGACCCACAGACCTTTTTCCTCACCAGCTCTCTTCCCTGTCCCAAACCCTTCTGCCGTTCTTCATGTGCCCAGCATGTCTGGTTTCACCTCTCTGATAACTTTTTGCTCTCTGCCAGAGACTTACAGGACCTGCAAACTATTCCCTGTATGAAACAGAGCTGGTGGTACCTGAGGTGGACTCAGGGCAGTGGAGGAATGATCTGTGTGCCTGAATTTGGCCTGTAGTTGAGAACGAAGCTTCACAGAGACACACAGGCTGCCCAGTCTCATTCTGGGACAGCTCTTGGAATCGTTCAGAGATACCCACCAGGGACAATAAGTGAAGCTTAGAATCCTTGGTTCAGATCTCATCTGCACTGATTTCTTCCTCCATTTCTGTACTTTTCTACTTCACCCTTGATCTACTGTATCAAATATGTGTGTGTGTATGTGTGTCCTGAGATGCCAGCCTGACAGCCCCTCGTGACAGATCGCTGATCCCATGAATCACAGAGCTCTTAAGCTTCTTCTCATCCCTTCCAAACACATCCCTTCACTCCGGATGATGCAGTGAGCTCCTTACATATCTCTCAGTTGCCTGGTTACCAGGTTAATATTGATGACAAATGCTGGATGACAGTTTGTTTAACACTGCTTCCTCCAAGATCTGGGCTCCAGACTTCTCTGTTCCTAACACCCTGCACTGTCAAGTCTTAAGATGCTGTTGTTCCGTGTCTCTTTCCAGCACCTTGCCTTTTGCATCCTGCGTTCAGTCTAGTTTATCCTGTAATCTCCAATGTCCTTTGATTGAATTATCTTGTCGCATTACAACAGACCAGCTTTCCCAGGATCCCTCAAAAAAAATCCCCTATGTTTTAATGCCTCCAGCTTCTAAGCTTTTGTAGGAAATTTCAAAATGTTTTACTCTCCCCGCTGCATTGGAAAGAATATATTATAATATATCCTTGATACCCTGCCTTACAAACTCTCAGTCCTGAGGAAAGATGTTAATCTTTATCTGTGTTCATTCACAGCCTCGTATAGCAGGTACTGTCCTATTGTGACAACTGTAATATAAAGGTATAATATTAGTAATAATGCACATAGCCACGGAACCTCTCCTCCCATCACTCACACGTAGATGACAAGCCCTTTAAAACACAGGCCACCTCTCTTTTATATATTTATAGTACAGAGCACAATGTGGCTCCTACATGTTCCTATAATGTGCATAAAAGATTTTAAATAGAGATTTCCTTCTATTTTGAACACAAGGAAAGGCTTTCATATACCTTAGCTTCAGTTTTTGGCTTTTTTGTTTGTTTGTTTGTTCATTTTCTCCCTCCCAGTGTCACTGGAGCAGCTGATTGCATGGACCTGATATGCTAACCCCAGAACTCCTCCTGAGAGAAGACAACTCTAATCATTCAAGTCTCCCCTAGCCTGGCTTAATGTGATCCCATTTGTAGCTCAGGCACTTCAGAGCTTCTTCCTTCTCCAAGCTAAAATGGGACTTCACTCATGGCCAGAAGCACTCTGCAGCGAAGTGGTCATTTCACAAGAAGTGCTTGTCCAGCTGGCAACAGGCTGTCCAAAATATATTTCATTCTTCCAGAGCTGGAGCCCAGTGCTTTTGGATGAATATGTGCTTAACTATTTATAATTGACCTTTGCACAAAAGAATATGAAATTTTTATAGCCTAAAGCCTCATTTATTAACTTTACTGGAGTGTAAAATATTGCTGTTTGCTATAAATTCGTAGCAGGACAAACAATATATATGCTAATTAGTGGCTGTGCAGCCATTCGGGGGCGTATGTGCTCGCCAGTCATTTCCAACAGGCAACAGAGAAGAATGGAATAGACAAATGACAACTGAGTAGTTTGATACTCTCTGTTCAAACAGTGAAGTCTGAAGAGGTGAATTAATGGTGTTCATTATAACAAGTCCATTTCCTTTTCATTTCCTTTATAAATTAGTCCAGGTAACATGCTGTGTCCCTGAGAGAGCCGATCAGAGGCAACCTGCTGAGATGCACCTGCAAAACCTATCACTCCGAGTCCTTTCATCACTCCTTACTCAGCTTTCCCCTCCTCTGCCTTCCTTTGGCCCACCCATTCATCTTCCTTTCTTGTCTCCTCCATCTGCTGTTTTTTCTTTAATCCTTTTGCCTGTTCTTGTTTTTGCATTATTTTCTTTTTCCTCTTTCTGATCCTATCCTTCTTCTCCTTCTTTCTTTCTTTCTCCTTTTCTTACCTTTTCTTTATATTGCCTTTAGATTCCTTTTCTCTCAGGAACCTTCTTCCCATAGCATATTATTCTATTAGTATTTTGAGAACCCTTTTGCTATTTTGTAAACTATAGATCATACCAGGACAGACACTCCTAAAGGATTTACTAAAGGTCATCAAAACTCAATACGAAAAAAAAATCCGTAAAAAAAAAAAAAAAAAAAAAAAAGGTGAAAAGTGAGACACGTGCAAGTTCTCTTGGCCATATTCGTTACTGCAGGCAGAAAAGAAAACAATTTGTACAGAAGATGAAGAGATTTTAATGGGAATATATCAAATGGCTCATTTACAATTTAAAGCTGGATGGACACCAAAGTTGGGCATGGATCTGAACTGATGCTCCTTAAAAGGCCTCTCTCCTTCTCCACCCTCTCTCTACACCCATCCAGGACACTGTCTATAGGACATGATTTAAGCAGACAACAGACACAAGGGGGAAGCTGCCAAATTTCTATTTCTGTTCAATGAGCACATCAAATTCTATGTATGTGTACAGCTTGGAGCATGGTCTTACAGCTGAGTATCTCCTCAGCCACCCATCCTTGGTCATAACATCCCTCCATTCCCCTCAATTCACAGAGCACCAGCACTGGATTCATTCTGGCACTGGGCACTGGCATAAGCACCCGGCCACCAGACCTTGTGGTCCTGCCAGCTCTTGGGTATTCGAGGCATAATCAGCCTCTCATGGGTGACAAGATAACAAGATAGACTGAAGTCACACCCTGAGATAGATCTGTGCCCTTCTGACAGGATAGATGTGGCTCTAGGTCCCATCCCTTCTCATGGCTACTTGATCCGCACCTTGTAAGGGGCTCCACAGCTCCTCGAAAGCCTTCACAAGTCCCAAGACCTGTCAACAGTTCAGAACACCAGATTCCATGGAATTTAGGCCATTTAAGGATCAAGATTGTGTTCATGGAATGGTGGGAGACTGTTAGCATTCTTCCATCAAAATATTTGCCAAGAAGTATTTGGTTTCTATCAAAATTGAAAAAAAAAATCATCTGAAAAATATCAGCACTTCAGAAATTGCTTCAAATTTTCCTTAGAGGCAGACTGGTATAAGCCCTACCCTGAAGCCCGTGGGAGAGAATAATGTGCCCCAAAATATCATTGTCATGAGGAAAATTGATGTATCTGGAGGATTTTCACTTAAAATAAAACTTGTAGCATTTTCAAACTGTCTTTAACTGGTATACTATAAAATGAAGTTAATATCTGACTTTTCCTGCTACCCATTCTATTTATTTATTGGAATAAATTACAAAAACAAACTTCTGTATATGGATCAGATCTGTATTTTGTTTTAATAGACAAAAAATAGCATTTTCTTAAAACCACAAGCTTTCAGACTCCTGAGAAACAACATATTATGCAGAGAAGCTATCCTATCCTTGGATATTTGCAAAAAAAGAATAAAATACCTCGCTAATAAATAGCTAAATGTGAAACAAACAAACAAACAAACAAAAGGAGAAGAAAAATTACTCCAGGAAGCAGGATATGTGGGCTGAGGTTCAAATCTCTATCCTTATCATAGATCTTGTTTATTTGTTTGGGCAAAACATTATCTCCTATATCCCTCACTTTCAGAAAAGGGCCATGGAATTGCTTTGGACTACTTTTCTTTCATACACCAAGAACCTATTTTTGGGGTGCAAATGAGAGGACAGTCTGGAAGAGATTTATTCCTAGTCTAATCTAAACTCTGGCAAGTTGAGGAGAAATTTGGTCAGGATGTTTTCTCAAGGTGTGATGCTGCACATCAAAACCACACTATTGCTGAGGCTTTGGGAAGTACCGCTTGGTTCAGGATGGAGCTATCCAGGAGAGTGCCAGAATGAGCAGAGAGAGCAGCGCTCAAACATACACTGCCTTCAGAAATCATTTTCTAAATTGTTGATCGTGAAGAGAAATTATGGATCAAATTATCTGCTTATGTAGTGCTTATGTATCTCAACTCCAGCAGAGTTATAGTAAGAGATACTTGACTGTACCCAGTGTATGCCCAGCTTTACATGTTTAAACAGCATGGGAATAGCTGAAAAAATGCATGATTTAAATACATTTTGTGTCCTATTTTTGTAAGTCTTCTCTCTCTAAATTTTTTAGGACATGCTGGGGACATGTTTTCTTTTTTTTTTTTCCCAGCTGTAGCTACAGCATTAACCTCTGTGCATTTTTTTTTTTTTTTTTATGCAAAGATTAAGGTTCTCCTTTAATTACATTTCTCCAAGAACTAGGGATTTACCTGAAAGACCAAACAAACCTGATGCCATTGGACAGTGGGGGTGAAGCTGGAGCCATCTGGGATTTTGTATAAAGGGCACTGACATGCAAATACATTCCTATTAATCCTTAGTATCATGGATGTTTTCCTCAGCTCCCTTCCATTTTTCAGTCTTAGAATGGAGACAAATAATTAATGACCAAAATTCACACTCTCAACAATCACTGGTCTGGCCCAAATCAGAAATGTGGACCTGGTTACCCCAAGCCCTTCATCATATCATCGACCTGGTATTGTCTTGCTACATTAAATTCATCAATAAAGAATTTAAAAATCCTTCCTACCATCCTTTTTATTGTCATATAGGAACTGCATTATTCACGTCTCTGTGTTTAAACATAAATCTAGCTTTATGATCACTTTCATTCCATTTTTTTAGGCAAATAGTATATCAGTGAAGGCATCATCATAAAAATATTGGCCCAATTCATATCTGATATAAAATACCATTGATTCCATTGAGGTTGTGGCATTTAGCTCATGGCAATAAACTTTTCCCATTAAGTCTTAGTCAACAAAGTATCTGGAAAACCTCCTTAACTCCTATCTGGCATGATCATGGTGCAGTGGCAAAACCAGTAAGACACATTTGGTGAGGCTCTTTCCGCACCTTTCCCCAGCTTTTCCCCTCCTGCATTTGCCTGGTCATGGACTCACCCAGCTTGAACTGGTGCAGGAGAGGGTGCAATGAACCAGGCATGACAGCAGTGGGAAGGCTCCCTTAAACCTGCTTAAGTGTCAAGCTGAGAAGGAACACTGCATTATTTACACAAGAGGCAGCTGAATATAATAACATCGAATGTCATGTGGTCTCATATGCAGAAAATGGCCTTCATATGTAGTTTTGTCCCCTAGTCATATTAATAATGACTAAGATTGGAGTGGCTCACGCCAGCTTCAATGCTGGATGGCTTTTCTGGATCACGCTCAGTGCCTACCATGCCTGGCAGCATCAGGCTTTGTGGCAGCAGCATCCAGACTTTAACTGTTACGAGTGAAGGGACCGTTTGCCTTGACTACTCCCACACAGTGGTTTTGCTGCCACTGCTAATATTTGAACAATGTGTTTGCCAATTACGTTAATACAAACAAGTCCCCTGGATCTCAAGGAAAAGGCTGTGCAAACCCAGCGTGAAAGAGATACTAGTGGCCTGGCTGCTCTGCAAAGAACCACATGATGAGGCAGGTGGAGGAAAGCAAGGACAAGACAGAGTTGTATATAGGATGCTGGCAACCTGGAATTGGAATTGCAGCAGGAATTAGCTTGGCTAATTAATAGGTGACTCCCAAAATTCACACTAGGCTTAGGTAGATGAATGAGATACCACATCCCTCTAATTGGAGGGATGGACCACATCTCTCTAATTTCTCCAGAAATATCCTTCTTTAAGGTTGAGACTGGTGAGAGTTACGCTCGTCTTTTGAAATAACATCACGCTTCCAGCATCCATCCTCCTCAAATCAGAACAGAAATCAGCAAATACCTTCGGAAAACAAAAAGGGCTTCAATGCACCCTGATCCTTTCTCATCATGCACATGCATAGCTACATGCATATCCCTAAATTTAAAATTGACACAGACCTCACTGCTGCTGTTCTTGTGAAACAGAAAATATTGCACAGCTGGTTTAACAGCCTCTAAAAGTCCCATTTGGAGCTGTTCAGGAGCAAAGCCTCCTCATCACAGCATACAGATCTGCTCATAAAGCTGTCACCATTAATTGCCACCCACTGCCGCCACCGTGTCGAGGCTACATCTCTAGGATGGGTAGGCAGATTTCTCCTGGGCTCCAGCCCACTGCTGGGGCTGTTGTTAATAGCACGTCTTCCTCTTGAGACAGCACAGCCAGCAGCTTCGCATTAGCAGAAAATATTCCTGCCTACCCCGAAGTTCATGGTTTTCCTGTTCTTGTTTCAGTTCCAAATGCCCATCTGTCTCCAGCCATTTCCTAAATTATGCCTGAGCAGCCTCCATTTGTTTCCTTCTGAACCTGCTCCAATATTGTGGGTTTGAAAGTTCACCTCCAACCTGGCCATTATTGGCTTTGCCTTCCACTTAGCAGCAACTGCGAAAAACAGGCACAGAGAAAGACAAGCGAGAGTCCTCAGAAAGAATAAACAAATTAAATGCCAGCTGAGCTCTGAAAGGCATTTTCTAGCCCAAACAGAAAACACAGCTTGCCCTTTTATTTTAAAGAGGAAATAGGTGGCTGTTGCTTTGCTTTATTTGGGGAGGGAGCAGTTTGTTTTTCTTCAGTAAGTCATCAAAAAAAGAAAAAAAAACATGGGAAGGTGGCTGAGGAAGGGATAGATGGAGGTGAAAGTACAGCAAAGTGACAAACTCAAATGAAAAGAGTACCAAGATCTGGCAGCCTGTCCCTGGCCATGGTGTTATCCCTCCTCATGTGAATTCTTCTTGCCAGTGCTTCCCCTTGATTGCCCTCATCTCCCTGTCTCCCCTCTTCCCATAAATCAATCCCACATCCGAGTGCCTCACTCCTGCATCCTTTATCCTTTGCCCCAGGCCAACCTCTGTGGCAGTGTTTCTGTGCTACTTCTCTTTCTTCAAGTCCTCACTCCCATTCCTTTCCTCAGTTTGCAAGAAGCCCCATTTCCTCTCTATCCCTTTCATGTTTATTGGCAGGATCATGAGTTTGGCAGTTTTGCCTTTGCATCAAGTCCCCAATGTCCCTTTGATTGCTCATTTAAACGTCTAATTCTCTCCTCTTATTCTCTTCCTTCCTCCCCTGACGGGGGAGGCACAGGCGCTCCTTCGCCTTAAGCCCAAGCTTCCTTCCCCAATGAGCTACCCCTTGTCCTAGCCATCCCCTTCTTAGCCATTCACTCTCAGTCTTTTCTGTATTCCACAGTAGCACTAGCTTGGAGACATTCTTCTGTTTCAGGGTCCACTGGGTTTGCTGGCATTATATGCACCATCACGCCATGCTTTTCTCTCTGGACCTCGCTGAAGGCATCTCCTGAATGACCTCCCATCAACTCTGCTCTCCGGTGCACCATCCGTGCTCTGTTCTGAAATCCCAGCACGCACATACAGGAGTTTCTTCCTTCCCCTGAGCTCCCTTCCAATGGTCAACTCCTGGAGCATGAGATTAGAGGAAATGAAAGGTACAAAGTTCGCCTGCAGGAAAAAAAAACAAAAAACAAAAAAGCAAACAGAAAACAACCTGGGTCAGGATGGGGCTGGCATTCACCCAGCTGCCTGTGGAGTGAGGGCCAGGACCAGCTGCATGCGGAGGAGGGCAAGTGCTTCACCTCGCTGAAGGGCAGAAGTCAGACGGGTGTCCGTAGGTGGAAGGAAATTTCCAAGAAAAGGCACAGATGAGCCCTTCTCTGGCTCTGCAAGCCCTCACTGGCAATTGGATGCTGTACAGGAGGGTGCTTCGGCAGACCTTGCTGTGAAGAGATAGATATATTAAATGCCAGTAATGGGGCCCTTATACAGCTCTACAGGGAGAACAATTTGCTTGCACAATATAAAATCAGGAGGAGCTTGTTTGAAAACAGTGTAAATTGGAGCAGATCAGGCTTTCTTGTAGGTCTAAGAAAGAAATCTTCTGATTAAGCCCGTATTTATACTGGCATTTCCTCAAGGGGTAAACACTTGCTCATATTTCATTACTTTGAGTCTTCCCATAGCCATTGGCAACCCAGAGGAGAGAGGGTTGCACTCCCCCCATTCAGGATTTGAGCACAGGGAAAGGAGATAAAGAAACCCATAAAAGGAGGTGATCTTTGTGTCCTGCTGTGCCACCACAGGACATTTTGCACATTCTAGATGCTGGTGTGAGACCAGCTGGACATCTCTGCGATTTAGCGGAGCTCATTCTTGTGCCCTGTAGCAGTCGGAGCCTTGCAAACGGCTGCAAAGCTGTTCAGGAGCCCAGTGGCACATTTACAAGAGAAGTCGTAGCATTTTCTTTTAAAGAGATGTTGTTCTGTCTCTGGCTAAAGTGCTGTTGTAGCTCACTTCGGGGAGGGAGAAGCCTTCTCTGGCGCTGTTAATCTACTACTTCAGGCTGCCATCCTTGGGGAATCATCCTAAACACACTGTTGATATGGCATAATAATGCAGGCAGCATTTCAGCAGGGCTTTGGCATAGGAAGGGAATGGTAACACAGCAAGTCTTCAGTCCTTCGTTCCTTCCTGCTCCCATTGACATTGCCCCAAGGGCTGGTTGGTTCTCGTCTTCCCCTTGGGAAGTTTGTACACTGGACAGCAGCAGAAAGTTCTTTCTTGCCCCAAAAAGCATCAAATTGCTGAGCACTTGAAAGGAATCAGCTTACAAATATTTTCCATTCGAGTAGCAGCTAAGGGAGCTTCCCTGCCCTGTGCTGCACTTTGGCTCTGGCATTCTGTCACTCTGGCTCCTTGGCACCTCCTGCATTTCCCAGGGCACCTTTGCACTCCCTGATGCAACTCCACGACGCCTCGACAGCTCCATCAGGCAGCGCCCGCCCGGCGTGCAGCCTGGGCCAGCAACAGCGGAAAGGTCTTCTGCAAAAACACCCTGGGTGCCTCACTGCACATTTCAGACGCCTACCATTAAAACACACACTCATTAAATTTCACCCTGGGTTTATTATCTGCCACATGATGCTTTATGATAGTCATCCTCCATAGCCCATTCTTGACCTTCTTCAAATCACTGACCATGAGAGATGTCTTTATTATGAGGACTGAAATCCTGGATTTCCCTTTGCAGTAAGGCAAGCATATAGATAGGGAGGGGAAGAAAATAAGAAAAGAAAAATCCTCCAGACTTGCACACTACTTACCATAGCAACAGCATGATCTTAACATTGCAATCGTTGTCCTCCCTTTACTTTCTCCCCAGGGGAACAGATTCCCTCACCGTGCTGTGTGTTAACTCAGGGACCAATAACGTACCAATTCATTATAGAGCTGCTTCTAACTTTCCTGTGACTTTCCTGTTATTTCTCAGTTTTATGAAAAATCGCAGCCCACAGAATTGTGGTATTTTGTATGCATTAAATCACCTTTTCTCATTCTCACTTTTAAATAAGTTTTTTGGTGGTGGTGGTAGTGATTTTTTTTTTTTTTTTTTTGCAAACGTGATCCTTACAGGTCTGCAATCTCAACAATCAGAAAGGATAATAGTCAAACAGAGAAAAAGGAAATGCATACAAACACCCCTTCATTACTAATACATTCCATAAAATACTATTATTTTTACAATGACCCTTTGATTTTTGTGAATCTGATTGTTGGAGTTGGAAGTACAAATGCCTACTGTGAGCGATTCATCTTATTCACAACACTAAATACTGTCTATAGTAATAAAAAGGACAGGTATAATTTGTAAAGGCCAGCACGGTATGATAGCTCAAATGACAGTATCGTTTAGTTTACCATCCAGAGCCTATAGATCTCTGTGGGCCTGGCAATGAATCCAGAGGCCTGGGTAGAGGAGAACATTGAACATAATGCAGGTGACCAGTATGAAGGATCACCATCTTAAGACTGTCATCTGCCCACAGAGCTGGTCAGATCATGGGATGACAGGTTAAATAGTCTCTTGAGGGAACAAGAAGGACACCCAGATATCTATCCATCTATCACTCTTCAGTAATAAGTAATTATTCACTTAAAACTAGGTTTCATCACCAGGTTTTGTGTACATAGCAAGTCACTGTGTTAGCCCTACTCCTGTCCTTTTTGCCACATTCCAGTCTTAAACAAAGAAGAAGGTAAATGATAACATCCATCAAATGACCACACAATGTGAAAATCCATTGAAGCTCCTTCTTTTTTTCTTTTTTTTTAATAGCACTATTGAATAAATTAACCAGCTAGCAGAGCAGTAACCTTGAGATAAATGACTAGGTGGTTTTATTTTTTATTTGGAAAAAAAAGATGACACAGTTTTATCATATTTATAATAAAAGTCATTGACATAATAAAACACTCCCATCACATCAGTATTCATTTCTGCAAATAGAGCGCTGACGTTTTATAATATTAACATGTGTTATAAATGTCACTGATATATTAAGATTTTCAGTCTCTCTAACCAAAAATATAGAGAGATGAGTGAGGAAGAGATGACTAATTCTAAGAGATTAAAGAGAACATTTTCTCATGCAATTAAATCATCTTCTAGTGATTGTGAGCTAAGGGAAACATACAAAAGTCCAGTTCTGTGATTGTAGTTTTTACCATCAGCACAGAGATGACCTGAGGCATTGAGTAATTGGAATATTTGTAAAATTGAAGCATGTTTGGACTCCCATGTGTGAGTGGGCAGTAAATTGCATGGTAGTGTGGCTACATCTACTGGGGCAGTCTAGACTGCTCTCATGTACCAACAAGTGCTCTTGAGGGTCACCTCTTACTGATGGATATAGTGTGGAGCAGAGCTGGAGGTCTGTCTCCCACTCCCACATCCCAGGATCTAGAGCCAGTATTCAAAAAGGATTCCTGGGCTTCCACAAATATTGCAGCAACATAACAAGCTGAGTGAATTGGAGTGCTGAATGGGACATTTTCTGACCACATTAACCTCCTGGGAATATCAACCTAGGAACAAGCTGCTTCTCCACACACATAGAAGGTTTTAACACACATATAG
>JAVCKT010029399.1:37569-47963 GCA_032273925.1 Rhynchotus rufescens | reverse complement strand
TATGAGGAAAGATTGAGTGAGCTGCGCCTGTTTAGCCTAGAGAAGAGACGACTGAGAGGGATCTGATCAATATGTATAAGTATCTAAAGGGAGAATAGAGGGAGGAAGGGGCCAAACTCTTCTTGGTGGTGGCCAGTGACAGGACAAGGAGTAATGGGTATAAATAAAAATACAGGAAGTTCCATCTCCATGTGAGGAAGAACTTCTTTACAGTGAAGGTGACAGAGGAGTGGAACAGGCTGCCCAGAGAGATTGTGGAGTCTCCTTCTCTGGAGATCTTCCAAACCTGCCTGGATGTGACCCTGTGCCACATGCTCTAGGTTTCCCTGCTGGAGCAGGGGGTTGGACTAGATGATCTCTAGAGGTCCCTTCCAAACTAAAATATTCTGTGATTCTGTGATAATCAGTTGGTGACAGGTCTGTGGGCAGCTCTCAGAACTATGCAGCAATTCAAGTTTCCTAATAGTCAGGATGTAAAAGAGAGGACATATTTTCAAAAGCACTCTTCCTCCTGCCCTCTCTCCCTCCATTACAGTGCTCCTAAAGAGAGTTTCAAAAGAACTCAGTACTCATCAGGCTGTGTTCTCTTGAAAAATGCGGCCACTCACTTGGGGGCCTAAATGGGAGCTGGTAATGTCACTTTGGTTGCTGGAAGAATTAGTCAATGACAAAAGGGCAGTCACAGCAGCTCTTCTCCATTAGCTTCCTATTCCCTCCAACAATATCAATTATGGAAGCTTTAGCCCAAGGTTCCAAATAATAGCTATTTTTCTACAATGTTACTATTTTTGCACATAAAATGCCTTTTGCATGAACCACTGTCAAGGTCTAATCTAATCTATTTATCTGTATTTACAAGGCACTTATCTTCTGTAGTGTCTAAGTGCTCCACATGGATTAATAGACATTAATAGACATCACTGTTGTCCAAACACAGCACTGCTTCAGTATTTTTGCATCCTCACAGGTCTGTAGGCAGTCTAGGGCAGAAAGCTGAGTGGGGTGATTTGTTATGATGCTTTCCTTGCCTTATCCTTTGACTGAAAAGTTGCATGTCTTTCACTACAAGCTGGAAATTTGGTACAGACAGCAAGCGAAAAATTTTCCTCTGGGATCCCATTTAGAATGGAAAGCATGATGAAGACCACAGCAATGGTCTAAAACATTATGGGCCAAATTCTGATGGCAAAATTCTTGCTGATATCAGTTGACTTGACATCAGTAGAGTTTTTTAAGTTGTCTACACGTGGATTAGCAGGACAGATAGGGCTGTGCCTTGAGAGAGACTGTATGGTCCCTCCAATGCTGCGTTTGCTAGATTAAAGAAAGAAGTCTCAATTGCAAAACTGTCCTAAAGCTGCCTAAAAGCTGCCTGGCATTCACAGCACAACACTGAGATGGATTTGGTTGAACCCAACACCAGCATCACCTTGCCCTAGATGGGAAAGTACCTCCAGAGTAGTCAGGTCACAAGCAGTTTACTCCTTGAGTGTAAGATCTCCTTCACTCTGCTCAGAGAGCGCAGAAAGAGGAGGCTCAAAACCACTGGCACTTGTTGCAGTTCTCCAGGACTTTGTGCTGAATACTTCAGGGTTTTCTCCTGGTTTGCTTAGCTCTGCTGTGATTCAACAGATTCAGTATCCAAACAAACAGGGATTTAGCTAAATCATAAATAAAGCCAGCATTCACAAATTCCCCTTTCTCCTTCCAAAGGATTTGTCTGGTTTGTATTTTTAGGATTAGATTTGCCACTGATGAGTAGTTATGAGTCAAAATGGAGAAAGACGCGTCTTGTTGATCAGCATCTCCCACTTGATGTATTTGTTCCTCTGCCATAGCCAACATTTTCAGTCCAGCAATGGGCCTGATGCCCTTTTCTCTTGAACTGTGTCTCTGGACTATATGATATGGTGAGACAAGAGAAAGAGAAAGACAAGACCCATACATTGCAAGGCAGGCAGAGGTGACGGGGAACTGGGAATGGGGGGAAGCTGGACAGCACTGCAATAGTATTAAATACTGCCCATGCAGGAGCTAAAATGGAAGAATTTTGGTAGGGGATAGGTAAGAAGGAGTCCAGCACAAAATTCCTTACGAGAGATGGCTTTGTGTGCAAGAAAGAAAGAAAGAATGTCTTCCTACAGGATAGAGGGAACAGAGATGCGCTAAGAAATCTATGCAAGAAACGCAGGTATCTGAACCTGTCTAAGAGTAGAGGCAGGTTTCTCTGTCTGGAGTCAAGGCCCTCCTCAGTGCAGCTGTTGCTACAATCTCCTAATTGGCAATAATTAGGATACTGCCTCAAACCACAAAGCCCTGAATTTACTAGTGCAGCCTCTACCAGGAAGCATCTATGGCCATTTCCAAAAGCACCAGCTCAAGCCGTTGTCCTCATCCTGCTTGGGCCACTTCCAACTGGTTGTTGCTGCCTCCTCACCTCCCTGTGCCCACCTTCCCATGGGTCCCTGTGAGTCCATGACCACCCATGGACACCCATAGGTCTGCGTCATGGACTGGGGAGGAGCAGGAGGAGGCAACAGGTGATGAGGTGAGCAGAGCTTCCAGGAATGGAGAAGTGGCTTCATGGCTCTTAGAGCAGGACATGCCATGGATGGCCCAGGGAAAGACACAAAATTATGTGCCAATTACGTTAATGGCTCCTCTGAGCTCCTCATTTGTTGTGGATAATTAAGATAGTTTCTATTTATTTATTTATGGATATGTATTACAAAGAAGAGAGAAAACAGTTCTGGTCTATGTTTCATGAGCAGACTGTGATTTGGTGATGCTTTGAAAACCAAAGGCCCATGTAGAGATTCATCAAATTAATCGATCACTAAAATATGTTGTTATATGGTATGCACTAACCCTTTCCTTCTTTACGCTCAAGGCTTCATTCTCTTCATTCACCAAAATATCAAAGCCAGTAAAACCGGAGATTGAAGATAGATAGAGTGTGAAGTAATTTTTATTGCTGAAAAGAGATGTAGAGTTAACAGATGCTTTTAAACCACATCCATCCTAGCCTGGGTGCCTTGGAGCCATTTCTGCTCTAGTATTGCACTTAAAGGTTTTACATCCTAGAACCTGGGAGAGTAAAGAGACCATGGGGAAATTTGATGCATCCTGATAACAGATTGGACCAAATCGTCTGGGCAATTTGTGCCTGGGGCAGGTGCCACGATGAAAACAATTCCCTCTCTAAGCTACCTGTATGATGCTGGGGCACAAGGTGGAGGAAAGGGAGATTTTTCCTCCAGAAATTATCCCTTGACCACATTTCTTTTGCTTAATTGGCCTGCTTGAGTCATTCTAGCTCTCCTGGGGAAGTTTCACTCACACCCATTCTGCTTTCTCCTCTAGATCCTAATTAGCAAAACATGTTCTTATATTTGCCTGCCTCATATGCAGTGTGAAACTCAGCACTTAACAAATACTAGATAAGTGTGATCTATTTTTCAAACCTCTTAAAGATACCAACTTACTATTCAGCTTCAGACAACAAGAGGAGGAGGAAGGAAGAGCCCTTGCTTCCCATATCTGAACTGTATTAAAGTCCTCAAATCTCCCTTGAGATTGAAGCCACTGTGAGGTTAGCATCATGAATCTGTGGCCTAACAGACAGCTCCTGTCCTAAAAAGCTTAGCTTCATAATAGAAAAAGTAAGAGGGAAATCAAAAAGGCAAGAAGAGCAGAGGAAGCACACTCAGATATCTCCTGTGGGACAGGCTGATTTTTAAGCCTAAGAGACTACTGTCCCTTGGGTTGACAAGATCTGCTTACAGGAATGCATTCTAGTTTCCCCCCAGCAAAAAAAGTAGGGTGGGAGAAAGGACAAGAATCTGTAAATCATTTTACTGAGATACATATATATATATACACACATATATACATATCTTATTGAGATGTATACATCTTCAAAATGTTCTCTTCGGCTCCCCAGGTAAATATCAAACAAATTGCTAAATTTCAGTTCATAGGAGAAAAAAATCGTGACTACCTCAAGTGCCAGATGTCCCCCACAGGGCACGGCTGGGAGAAAGTTACTGCTCTTCGTGTTCAAGATTAGTGAGACATGCACATTAAGGATGCTGGGGGATAAGTTATGAAAGCAGAGGGGGAGCAAATTATAACTTTGCAACTGAGTTTTCTATCTGATTCCAAACTAGCAGCATGAGATCGTGTATATAAACTCAAGAGAAATGAGTGCAAAGCAGTATAAATATGTTACAACAGAATTCAGACCAGTTCTGATTAACTCTCTCACTCAGATTAGCTATATTTACTTTTTTTACCATCTGTTCCTAAATCCTAATCCAGTCTCTAGTTCAAGCAGTTCAGGGGACTGCTTTCTATTCCTGACCTCTGTTCCATAGATCACACTAATCCCATCTATAAATCAGTCCATTTACTGAACATAAAAGACAAAACAAATAGCAGGATGGGTCTTTACCTGGCCATAATCCTGAATCAATAGCATTTCATTCTTTTATCCAAATTAGCAGTGCTGATCTGGTAGCACTACCTTTTCAAGGGCTAATAGTCCTGGTTTGTGCTTTTGAAATAGGGTCCTCCCTTGAGACTGAGGCATCTTGTGGGCTGTGTATAGATCATTAGGAATATACAGACAGCCACCCATCAGAGTCCTGCTCTCTAGGGACACTCTCAAGCCATAATGTGGCCTGAAAACCCACACAGTTCAGATGTGCATCCCTGAGCTTTGCAATCCCTGCTAAGAAAAGACAGAAAAAGACACTTAGGAAAAGCCTGAAACAGAGGTCAGTAACTGCAGTAGGGTATAATAGCAGTGTATGTTACAGGTCTCTTTTTTTTTTTTGCTGAAAAAGTAATTTCAGGGCATGTGTAGTTCTTCACAGACTTGTTTTGACTCTGTCAAATAGCTACTCTGAAAATAAAGACAAATAAAAAAGTGAATATACCATTCTGGCATTTTAGAAATATAGTTTCTTTTCAAATGAAAAACAAGTTTTACTATTACCCAAATTGTTTTATTTTTTAAGCTTAAAGATTCCCAAAGATGAAAAGAACTTTCATGTTTCATGGAAAACAAAACTTTTCAATGGCGCTTCAGAGAAATTCTCCTTCCCTTCTATTTTCACAAGAAAAGGCAGAGAGGAAAAAAAGCCTGCACGATGCACACGGGTTAGGGTGCATCGGCACTGACTGTTTTTCCCCACGGTTTGCCCCGGGGAAGCGGCTCGTGAAGCTCTGCAGCTCTGCGGAGAGTCGCTCCCGCGCAAGGGCACGTCCCGCTGCGAGGAGTCAGAGCGAGTTCTGAGGCAAGCGGCTCCCGTTTCTCTGCTTTATCTTTTCATGAGTACACTGGAAACAAGCTTTTTAAATCTATCAGATGCCAAGGACAAAATTATTTACCAAGATGCACATGCTTCATTCTTAGGGACAAGGCCTCAGCGTCTGTGAGTCTAGCTGGGTGGGGCAGAAAAATCACTTTCCATTTGTTAAGACACTAACTTAAATGTACTTGACAGGAGTGTGAGGACAGAGCTTGAGGCTTTAAGCCACTTGCTAGTCAAAGAAGACTCCAAAATGCTACAGTGTTAGGAGCATGAGCAGAGGCAGCAGAGAAGTGGCAAGTCCTGGAGGGAGCGCGGCAGCCTAGGCAAGGCATTCCAAGGATGTCTGCTTTTCAGATGCTTTTTGAGGAGTAGAAAGACAAAGTGGGAAGACATATTTTTGTGCAGGCAAAATATTTCTTTCCCCTCTCTGTCTGGTCTTGTTCTGTATCAAAATGAAATATACCATGAGAAGGGGAATTACTTTTAAAGAGTTCACATCATCAATTATATAAAATTGTAAGTGATAACAACTTACTTGCATTCAGCCCCATTATCTGTAATTATCTCATTTACTATCAATCAACCAGTAAGACCTCCCTTAATAATAATAAATAAAGGATGCGGATGTTCCTCCAGCACAACCACCTTCCTGCTAATTTAAGAAGCACTAGAGCAAGAAGAGATGACGTGACACTGACATGTACAATATCCCTTGCTGAGGGGATAGAAACAACACAAGATATTATTTTTATACGTATCGTAAGATAACATATCTTTCCAAAGATTCCTACAAAGCATCCAGCATCCTTAGCATAATTTCATGCGACCTTCTCCACCTGCATGCAGTCACAGATGGGCTCCATCTGCCAGGAGAAAAGCCTGCACTCCATTCCTGGGGATCAAGTTGATAAAAAGATAAGGAACAGCCAGGAAAAAGCTGACGTGCAAATCTATGCTGAGCCATTCTGTGAACCTAAGCCTATCATTTGGCCTTCCTGTGTCAGTCGACCCATCTGGAAATATGGGAGCTTGTGGGACATTGCAGTAGGTGCCTTTAGGAAGAGACTTTCTGAAACAACTATACAAACATCTCTGCTTTTCCTCCATCTGCTAACAGGCCCAAAATTGACCCAAAGTGGGTTGGAGAAATCCATTATGAAGGCTTCACGGCTGCACAATGCAATGCACAGAAACAAGCTCCTCAAACTGCCTCAAACTACTGTATATGGTTAACTCTTCTATCTAACTTAGCCCCTTTCTCACCACATCCAAATCAGCCCATAAAGAAGTAAATAGGAAAATGCCTTTGATGTATTCCCAGAGGCCTGCCAAAGGGAAGATCTCATCCCTGCAGCATTCCAGACTGCCTCCAAGGAGTATTCCTTAGCAGGGGGTCTAGCAGAGGCGGAACATACTTTACAGCTTCTTGCCTTTTTATCCTCTGCTTTGCCTCATCAATCCGAGCTCAGAAATACCTCCCACTTCAGCGCTACCCTAGAAACTGGTCTCCTGGATATTCGGAGATCTTTTTGGATTCCCCTTCTTGAAAAGGTTCTCACGTCGAAGTCAGAGATGTGGGAAGGAACACAAAGGGCTCTGACTCTATTCAGCCGTTATCCACACTGATTAATTTTACAGCTAATGACTCTCCAGACATGGTGATGTATGGGGTTCTGTCGGTGACAAAAAAACTGAACTTTCACTAATTAAGTAGAGCATCTTCATAGGGTGAAAGGTTTTGCTAACGAAAGTAACTCAGAAAGAATTATGTTGGCTGGAGACTGCTGCCGAGATCTGATGAAAGAAGGAGAGAGGGAGAGAGAGTATAAAATATTCACTGCAGCTACCAGTCCAAGGTTCTCCCTGCATGGAGAATCCTTGCTGCCACATTTCCTGGGCTGCAGCCCACCTCTGTCTGCGAAGAACAATGCTGCCACTCTCTGAATGCACCTCTGCCGCAGGAATGTGTGTTATTTGTTGCGATTGCTGTGCTAGGACACACAGGACAGGATGAGGTCCATGGCAGCACAAGGATGTGGTTGCAAGCAAATATAAGTGAGCCAGGTTTGCTGGTTTCTTTTCCTATGGGGGCCAGCAGGATACAATGCCAGGTGGAATGAACCTTCTTATTGTGTGCATGAGGATGAATCCAAATGTAGATCAGGATGAGGGAAAGGAGTATCAGGCCTTCATAAGAGTGCCGTATAAAAGCACTAGTGTCCCAAAGAGCAAAAATGTTCCAGTTTGGTACAAAGTGTAACATGGAGAGAAGAGAGGAAGCAATGTTTTGGTGTAGCATGAGGCTACTCTGCAGCTGGGAACGAGGCACAGGGCCTGGGCAGGTCTACAAAACCCCCATCATAAGTGAACAGTGAAGAGTGACCACTGCAGGTAGCCCCAGCGGGAGGGCTGGAGGAGAGGCCCTTGGTGCTCTCCTTTCCTCCATGTGTCTGGAGCCCCAGCAGGGCTGGACAGATGAGCATGGGGCTCAGGATAAGAAGGAATAAGGCCTGGCCAGAGATAAGGAAGGAAACTCTGCTGTGCTTTTATGCTAAGTGATGGGCAAAACAGGGAAATGGCCAAGTCTTTCCTGCTCAGTGAGCTCTATGAAGTAGCATTTGAAACGGGCCCACGTTGAAATCAATAGGCCCTGGTGACTTCCACCAGACAGAGATATGACTCCGTTCTGCAGCTGTGCCTCATTTCTTTCCTTTCCTTTCTCCTTTCCAACCCACTTCCTACTTGCTGCAACACTCATTATTTTAGTAATTATATTGTCTCCATTTCATGGAGAGATTTGTGGTGGTTTAACCAAGAAACCTCCATTAAAATATTGAAATAGGTCATTAAATATTTATTTTCTTCAGCTACTTGTAAAGACAGAAGGAAATTGGGAAAAAACGTAAGAAAGGAGCATAATATTCACATTTTTTGAAGAGACTGTTTACAGTTATGGTGCCTGGGGGACCTGCAAAGATGGAATTGTGCAGGCCATGACATTAACTTTTCCTCCTTGCACTCTATCTCCCTCTCTAGTGGCCTTTTTCTATTCTAGGATTCAACTTGTGCTCAATTCTTCCCTCCCCTTTTCCTGTATAAATCCAGGTTAACTCCATTAAGGTCAGCCAGTGAGGCAACTAAAAACACAGATTCCCAGCTTGATGCAAATAGCGGGATTTATCCCCACTTGGTTCCTCCTCCACAGACCTCCTGCCACAGTCCCTGCTTTTCCTCTCGTACACTGATGGAAGCCAAGAATAACTGCCAGAGGCCCTGAAGCTGCTCTGATATAAAGTCAGTGTGACACCTGTGCTAAGCCCTAGGTCTACACTGCCAGATTCTGCACAGGCTGTTTCTTCTGCACATGGAGAAAATGCGGAAATGGGAAAAGATAGAAGGAATCACCTTCTCCATGGGTAACTGACAGGAATGGGACTAGCCAAATGCTCCAGTTTCTCATCATTAGGTGATAAGAAACCTTGGAGGAAAAGGGCAAGGGAGCTCTGATAGTGCCATGTGCCTGAAAACAGCATGGGCTGGTTTGGCATCAGCAGTGCACCTCTTCATCCCTAGAATTCGGGATACTTATGGCCAGAAAGCAAGCAAGCAAGCCAGCAAGCAAACAAACAAACACCCCTTAATATTCTGATGACTTCCTACAAGGCTGAGAATTACAGTCAAATTATCTTTCTCTTTAGACCAGTAACTAATTTTTGAAGATCCATGCATAATGCACAAGTGATTGCAACAGAATCACTACCCCTTGAGCCCCAAGTCACTGAAGAATTTCACTTTACCCTTCAAGGGAAGGTTTTACAAAGCAGAACACAGGGCTGTGCATTTCCACCTCTCTCACAGACACACTCACTCCCTCTGGTGCCAAGCACTCCACTTCTCGTGTGCTCACTCTTTCCTTACATCAACCTGCTTCACCCAGGGTGCTCACACGTGCACAGACACACATACTCACTCCAGGACATGTTGGATTGCTGTCACCTGATTTTCAAGGCTTTTCATTTTCATCTGCAGGTGATGGATAGCACCAAGGGAGCCAAATGATTATGGCAACAAAACTAAAATAACCCAACAGTTTGTGAAGCAGCTGGTCAGCACAAATAGCAAACAGAAATCCACTGGAGCTTGTTCTGCATGGATTCACCGGGCAGCCCGGTTTGTGGGGACACAGCGCAGGTGAAGCTGGAGCCCCTACTTATTTTACCCATCCCAGCAAACTATGCATGAAGGTCAAGGAAAATTCTGAGGAGAATTAGAGCATAATGCGCAGCAATGATATAACACTCTTTATACTTGATGCTCCAAAATTCAAGACCGGAACAGCCACACTCAGAGGTCTAGCAAGAAAAAGGAGTAAGACCTTGGTTTGGGATGCCAGTACAGAGACTGCTGCACATTTTGTCTGTGATATCACCTCTTTTTCCTTTGTTACTTGGGAAGAATGCATCCTTCTTCTTGAGAGCCTGCTCACACATATTGACTGTGCACTGCATAGAAGACTGAAAGAGAAAGGAAAAGAGTGATCCTGAAAATCATCCCAACTACTTAAACATTGCAGCTTACACCTAAGGTCTGCAGTTGCTTGACCAGCCCTGGCAGCCTCACTGCACAGAGACCTGTTCCACACCATCCATGCAACATAAGTCTGAGGGCAACCGGTCATGTCAGCACTATGGCCACCTTCAGGAGAGGCCTTAGGGAAAGGACTCTGGAAAATATGGAAGCCTAAAGCAGGGGCAAGGGATTATTTAGATCTTCAAATCCATGCAAGAAGTGCCCTTCTTCCTCTCCATTTCTCCTTGAAATGGCTTAAGAATATCTACACCAAAAAAAAAAAGGTCATTATCTTCCAGTATTTTCTTAATTGAACCCTACATTATTGGTTTATGAAATTAAATATTTCACCTCCAGTCCCTAGACCCATAAACCACAGTTTCAAAATAAGGCTTTCTTATTTCTCTCATATTTAGGACTTTCTTTCAGTGTTTTCCTTCTTCTCTTCTCTTCTCTTCTCTTCTCTTCTCTTCTCTTCTCTTCTCTTCTCTTCTCTTCTCTTCTCTT
>JAVCKT010029399.1:21624-37469 GCA_032273925.1 Rhynchotus rufescens | reverse complement strand
GGGAAGAGTTTTTTTTTTTTTTTTTTTGTTTTTTTTTTTGTCAGATAAAAACCAAGCAGGGCTCCTTGCAGATAGTGAAAGAAGGAAAAAAGCAGAGCAGAAGTGATTGTCCATCTTGTTGATCCTCCATTTGCTTTGCTTCTCCCTTGCAAGTGTTGGGCTTCAACCCTGGTGGGCTTCAACCCTGGTGACGAAGGCTCTGGCTAACATCATAAAAGTCCAAGTTGCTAATCCTGGGTGGAAAGAAAAGCCAAAATACAGAGGCATGTGGAGGCCAAACTAGCGCCCAGCTCTTGGGGTCCAGACTTACGTCAAGATGAGGTGACCACCATCATGCCAAATGGCTCTGTGGTGGACTGGGAGCTCTCACAAAGTCCTCCTGGACTTTGGTCTCAAGGTCTAATCTCTGACAGAATTTGAAAAAAACAAACTGAGCCTTTTGGAAGTGGAAGACTCCTGGACAGAATCCTCTAGCCAGGTAGACCGAGTGATTCGTGCTTTAAGACTTACTCCTTCTTTGGTTGCAATAAAGGTAGGAAGGGCAGCTTCAAATGCATTTGTCCTTCCATCAAAATCCATGTTTAATAACTGCAGACCTGAATTGATGCTAGAGTTGCACACTGATTTTATTTATTTTTCTTTTATTTTTCTTTTTTTTTTCCCAAAGTTTTTGCATGATTTCTGAAGTCAGAGTGCAAAAAGCTGTCGGCTGCTTGTGATGCTGTTCTGCATTTCCCTTTTTCTATTGCTGCCATATGCTAGTTATGCTTTGAGTCCTGTTTCCTTGGAAGGGCTTTTTATTTTCAGGCAGAAAATTTCAAGGCTACAAATGCATTTTCTTTCTTTACGTTGCTTTGCTTTTTTCTTTTCCCCTTTGCAAAACTGGAACATTCCTTCTCCAGAAATTTTCGATTAAAAAAGAATATATAGTTTTAGCAATATTCCACATTTTGGATATCCCCCCTAATAAAAAAGTGGGAAAAAATAGGAAAGGAAAAGTAGAACTGGGATGAAATGCAGCGGGACTGCGGGGATAGCAACATTTTTCTACTTTTTGTCTGCACAAAAAAAAAAATGCTCTGAAATATCAGGGTGCAACTACACCCACAATGTTTTAGCATCATTTGTGAGAGTTGGGTCCTGTTCCATCCTTCTTTTGCCCCCCTGTGTATTGCAGCTGAACCATCTCTACTTGGAAAAAAACAGGCTGGAGCTTTTAAATGGAAGGGCTCTGCCCTTTTAGGAGCTCCCCTGAGCAAGGAGCAGGTATTTTAGTTGTGGACAATGAGTATGGAGGAGGTGAGCCAGGCTCTGGAGCAGAGGAAGGGCTGAAGGAGTGAAATGCAAGCAGACTGAGGACAGTGCAACTGGGAGTGAGGCCTGGATGGGGTGTGTGAAGGATACTGGAGGCCTGGGAATATGCAGAGAGGGGTCTCTGATGTCTTCACCTAGTGATGTAATGGGGCAGAAGGGCCTCGACCTGCTGGGCCTCCTCAAAACGCTGTGACTTTTGAGATGAGAAGGTAGGTCCCAGCTGCTCCGAAATAGCTCAACGGCAGTCAAGTGAAAGCAAGCGGATTGCAGTGTTCATCAGCCACTGATCTGCACTGTGGAGGGTGGTGGAAGAGCAAACTGGCTCCAGGTGGGAAGACCTGGGTGTAGGCTGATGTGTCCAGCTACGAGTAGGTGTCTCCTGGCCTTTGGGAAGGCCTGGTAGATGACCTGAGCTCTAAAATATTCAAGAACAAGCTTGCAAAAATGCAACATGGATGTGAAACGTTAAGTTCTTGAGGTTCATAGGCCCAACACAAAGTCAAGATATCATTATGCAAGAGGTCCAGGACAGGCCTGGGTCCATGCAGGCACATGTTCTAGCGAAGGATGGTCCTACTCCTACAGAGGAGAACCAGGTGCCTTGGTTGAAAGGACCCAGGGTCACCCAGTCCTCGCTGGCTTCACTGCAAACCTGCAGTGGCTTCACTTTCAAGTATGGAAACAAAACAGCTTTCCCATTGAACCGAGAGGCTTATGCTGCTATGTATGTATACACATATCATACACATATATACACACATATACACATATACTTCTCCTTTTTCTAAGTGATAGACAGTGGTCTCCAAAGTCTGTGATGCTTCCAGTCTGCCTGGGATGGAGTTGTGGCCACCTGAAAAAGGAGACTTTTTAAGTAGTGCCTGCCAAAAGGCCATGCAGAGGTACAGGGAGCAGACATGTTCCTTGAACACTGGAGCAAATTCAGGAATTCCTGAATTTTCCATGAACATTGGGCTTTTGGCCAGAGCACGTAACACTGCCAAAACATGGATTTCCCAGCACTAATCCGGGGAACTGAGCAATTAGTGCTTGGTTGCCTTGAGGCCTCAGAGGCGAAGAGATGCAGACAAGCACTGCTGCACTCCCTGCTACTCCCTCTCTCTTCTCCCCATGCCAGTGCTAAGCATGTTATCTGCCTGTGGTACTCTGCCTGTCAGGAGCCATGCGCTGCTCCGAGACACGGCTGGAGCACAGTATCGGGAGGAGGGAGGAGATACATATTTTGGCACTATTTCTTTCAGATTGCAGCATGGAAATGCAGCTGGGAGAGCTGGATATGGTACAACTGAAGGCCAGGCTTTCTGGAGTCTTGCTGTTCACCCAAGAGACTGAAGCTAAAACTTGTCAGGAGAGACTCCTCAGAATTATCTCATAACTTGTCTTAGCTGCCTACAACAAATGGATCTGTCCTGGTTGGCAAGCGTTTCCAAAGATGAACTAAGGCTGTGTGCTGTGGTTGGGTTTAACAAGGATGTTTCAAATTCTCTGGCGTCTCCCCATGAAGTTCCTGGATTTACATTCATACCCCTGGCCATTGTCTCCCTAATATGCAATGGCAGCTTTTCTGGAGTGATGCATCCCTGATGCATGCGTTGTACTGTCCGCTTTTAGGAGCTCTTCTTTGCCATAAGACCCTTGTGTAAATGGACTAGTCCAAAGGGTGGGAACTTCTCTGTCCAGTATCAGCATGCTGGTTTGCACGTGAAAAATGGATGGGGCCAGTTGTGTTCCCAGAGCAGAGGATGGAACATTTGTCCTCCCCTGGAGCCATGCGATGCACCCTAATAGGATGTCCTCAGTGAGGGGGACCAGACCTTGCCATAGCCATGCTGGGCAGCCATCACATGCTGCAAGCAAGAGCTTGCTATTGGAAGAAGTAGACCTTCCCCATTATTAAGATCAATCACACTCTGTGCCTTGAGTCTTACTTATTTTCACTGGGATGGCAGGACTGATCTCCTGCTGCCCTTAGTCTATTCTTGTTTTTTGTTTGTTTTGTTTTGTCTGTTTGTTTGTTTTTCTCTGGGAGACTCTTTAATGCTTTGCACTGTTCATGCTTTATTTCATCGTCTTATTTACTTCCCCCTCAACGCCAACACTCTTTCATCTCCCTAAGACTTTCTCTCCCGCTGCCCCTGACCGAGTCTCCCCTGAGCTCCTTAGCTTCCCTCTGAGGGCCCTTCTACTCCATCGCTGTTGTACCGAATCCGTGTCCAGCTTCACGCTTGTCACTCGCCCGGCACAGTGACAACCCGAGCGCCGGTATCGGGTGGCTCCGCACCGGGACCGGGACCGGGACCAGCACCGGCACCGGCACCGGCTCCGCGCAGGGGCCGGCCCGGCGAGCAGCGCTCCCGCTGCCCAGGAGAGGGCACTGGCGACGCAGCCCTGGGCCTCTTTATTCCTGTCTGCAGCTATTTAAGTTCCTTTATTATTATTATTATTATTATTATTATTATTATTATTATTATTATTATTATTATTATTTTCCCTCTGATTTGCTCCTCTTCCCGATGGACAAATATTTCTGCTCCCCTTTTTTTTAAGGTATTTTTTCTCTAAGTCCCTTCATATTAACCCACCCTTTCTGCTGCTCCTCCCAGGCTCATCCTGCTGCCACAGCTTGAGATGTTCAGTACAGTGCTGGATGCCTGTGGGTGTCCACACTCGTGCGCTAAGCAAGACGTAGACCAGGAGGAAGGATCACATTAGGTGATTAGCCCAGGAAGATCACATGTGGATTAGCCCATCTCCTCTGCCTCGAATGCAGGGATGCCCAAAATAGCTCCCTGCCTGCTCTGGTTCGCCACAGCCCTCACAGATCCCACAGTGTGGAGGTGGTTGATGGGCACCTCTACGTCCCCTGTCTCCCTTTTCTCTTCCCTGTCTTGCCTTCTTGAAGCAAAATGCAAGATGATGCTCAGTGCTGCAACTCTGCCACTACCAAAGACCTTTCCTGGCCTGAGTTTGGGAGCATTTCTTCTGGAATTCAGCCAGAGCAGGGGCAGTCCCCGAGTGCAGCTGCTAAGCCAACACTGCATGGAGCCTAAAAATAGCTGCCGTGCGTCTGAGCTGCGTCAGCTAAGCTAAATTTCTAAGGGCTGTTGTACTCAGAAAGGAGACACTCTTGCTTTCCCGGGTGTTTGGTCCTGCCTTCAGATGCTTCTTGGAGCACAAGGTTGGAGCTGGGTTTTCTGCAATTATTGCCCCAGATCCAGGAGGCTGAGCGATGAAAACGCTGCCTACATGAAGAACAGATAGCAACAGCAGGAGTCATCATATGCTTGAGAGCTTTCTAGGTTTCATTTTGCAGCAAAGAAGGGATCCTCTTGAAAACCTCTGGGGCATCTGGAGTGTGCTGTGCGAGGTGCAGGACATGGACGCGTCCATTAGGACTGAGTGCAGTGGGGACAAGTAGAGCAAGACTGTCTCTTTCAGTGAATGATTATTTTAGTCGCTTTTTACCTTATTATCTTATGTTCTTACATGAGGTAAAATGTAATTGGACATTAAGTATTTGGTAATATGTATAAGGTAATACATTATTGGTCATTCTAATCAGCACAACCTCTGCTAGAGCTAAGGGCAAATTTTCAACTACATTCAGTGGCCTGAATGCAGTAGGGAGGTTACAAACTGCCCGAATAAATCAGACTTATGGGCTTCTAGAGCTGCTAAGAGCTGCTACTCTGTACTTCTGCACATTCTAACTACACCTAAAAGCTCCCACCAATCTGATTCCGACTGCTCTCCACTTTCATTCTGAATCACAGATGTCCGTCATATTAAGGAGGATCTTGTTTTGACACTTGCAACACTTGTGACCGTGTGTTTTCCTTGTTGGGCAAAGGATGAGATAATGAAGCCATTCACAGGCTCTGGTGGAGCTGGACCTTGTGGTTTGAACTTTGGGAAACTCTCAGCTGAAGCTTCCATTCTCCATTATAATGTCACACCTTGGAAGTGTCCCCTACCCATGGCACATCAGTTGCATGGAGCTTCACCTGGAGCTACCTGCACTTGCCCTTTCCTAGGGTAACAAGACTGATGGAGTGGGTGGTGAGCTGTGCTTGGTGACAGCTTGTGTCCAACCAAGTTGCACATCTTCCTGCTGTTCTGGTAACACTGAAAGCACCAGATTTGGGAAGGATGTCATGGGAAAGATGTCACTGAAGGAGATCCAACAGTGGGAGCTGCACTGATGTCTGACTGTCCCGTGGCAAATTTCTTACAGGAGCCTACAAGTGGCCGTCCCTCCTGCCGCCTCCTGCTACCCGTGCCCAGAGTCCCATGGTCCCCGTGGTCAGGAATGCTCCTCCTCTGTGTGCGCTGAGCCCCTGTACTGCCGTCAGGACTGAGGGCAGGGAGCCAAAACCACATCTTCCTTTTTTTTTTTTTATTTTATTTTTTTCCTCCTTTTTTTCCCGGAGTGTATCACTGGCTATTGTCCTTATCAAACAAAGCCCTTTCATCAGAGGTTCTTTAACACACTTTATTTCTCTTTTATTTTGCTTTGAAATAAGCTGGGCAACAATTAATTTCAGAGAGAGAGAGAGAGAAAGAGAATTCAACAAGGATCTATTACTACTCTCGGCTTCTATTGCTGTAATGAAAATCTATTTCCTTTCCCTTTTGTGTCCCATATAATTTAATGCCCATTTTATTAATGGTCTGAAATAATTACGGAACCTTTTGTGATTCTCAAGTATGTTTCATTTAATTGTGCAATAAACGCCTAATCTCTTCCTCCATCTGAAGCTATTATGGCATTAAAATTAACAATTATGCAGCAATGCGCCCGGGTCCATAGAAATCACTCCAGATAACTAGACATATATAAATCATTCATGAGAACAATTTCTGAAAAGAGACGAAGGGAGAGAAGAAAAAAAAAATGTGTTGAGAATGACATTGGGAAGCCAAGGGCCTGGTCTCTAAGAAGATAGCAACACCTTAAAAAAATCTTTTTTTTCTCTCTCTTTTTTTCACCCTTTTTTGTTATTATTATTTTAATTGTGTTCAGCGGCATAGTCCCTCTCTCTCCCCCCTCTCCATTAGCCTGACGGATATTTTCAGAATTAATTAACCGTTAGCTCAGAGGATAAATTGTTCATTATCAATTTTTCCCCCATTCCTTCTTTCTTTCTTTTTTTTTTTTCCTTTTATAATGTTTTCTTTCTCTTCTCTTCTCTTCTCTTCTCTTCTCTTCTCTTCTCTTCTCTTCTCTTCTCTTCTCTTCTCTTCTTTCTTTTTGACAAAACAAAGGAACAGGAAAACTACAATACAAAACTGGCACTTCCTATGACATTTTCTAATAATACTTTCTTTTTCCTATCTGGGAAATGGGAAACTGCACCAAGTGTTGGCCATAGTACATGGGAAATAGAAAAACGAAGGTTTATTTGAGACATACATAACAGCTACATTATGCATGACTCAGCACCTCATGTCAAAATTTGGCCCCTATCAAAAGGCACACAATAGACTGATCACAATGAGCAATAATCCCAAAATATGCCAACGAGAGGAGTGTACTGTGGATTTCAGAGAAGGGCATGACAATTAGAGCTGTGCAAGATAGTCACAGGGACAAAAATAGATCCAATTCCAAGTGGAAGGTGCCTTTGAAATATGGGATTTGCATTTTTTTTTGTGTGCATGCTTTCAACTCTAAAATAGCAACCTGGTTATGTAGAAAAGGTAAAATGTGAGGATAAAGATAAATATTGCATTATTTTAACAATAATGTATCTAAATCTAGAAGCAACTCAGGAGTTTTTCTTGTGTGAAATTTAACATAAAGGACTGTACTTTGTTTGCTTGCTTGTTTTGAGAAATCTGTTTCATTTAATCACTCTAAGAGAAACACTGCAGCTCCTTTCTGCTCAGCAGTCAGAGAAAAGACATCCTAGATAAGAGGATGCCCAATGATATCAGGAACCCACATGCAAGTTCTTGATCTTCCATTGACTTCTAGGTGCATCAAACGGTCTCAACTTTTTACAGGTAGTTAGGTACTTGGCAGGATTCTCAGATGTATTTCAGAGCCTGACTGCCATACATGCATTTCTTTGGATGTATTTCTCTCTCTGCACCCCAGGTCCCTACCTGTACAATGGAGACAGCAGAATTTCCTCATCTCCCATGGAAAAAGACAGTGCAATACTTAGATACTGACAAGTATTGATGGAAATCAGAGAAGATTTAAAGACAAGTGTAGTCACCAACTTTGAAAAGGCTTGTTAATATTAAAAAAAAAAAAAAACTCTCCACTTTTCACTCACTAAAATCCAGTCTTTTGAATTCTTCCCACTGGCACTCATTTTAGGGAGGGAGAAGGGCACCTCTTGGAACAGGTTGTCCATCCAAAGTAATTCAAAGACTTCACTGCAATTCTCATTATTAATATTTGAGCTTGCACTTTAAAGACATCGCCTGAAGCAATTTTTTGACTCTTTTTCCCCATTTTGAATAGTGCTGAGCTCTTCGTAAAATACCCTCCATTGCCCCACTGCAATAGTCCCAGAGAGTCCGCACATAGACCAGCTCACTCTTTCTGCTTTGACACTGTTTGGAGAGAAAATGTCCTTCCCACCCTCTCCTAGGAAGTGACCTGAATGGTTAGCACAGGTTCCGCTTCCTGCCTGCTGCGGCCCTTGCTTGGATCTGTCCTCAGCCCTCTTGCTCTTTGTAGGTGGGTTTTGCCTCAGGTGGATATGCCTTCACACTCCTATATTTATTCTGTTGCTTGCCCCTACCAGCATTTTCCAAGGTATATTAGGTAGCTAATACAGTCCAGGTATCTTGATACCTTTTTGGTGCTTTAACATCCTTTGTTCCTGGTTTCTTTCCCACCTGGGAGAGGTGAGGGTCAGAAGAATTTGTTTGTAACCAGTGGTCTTCAAGTTCCACCCTGTTTATCTCTTAAGTGGTTCAGGCATTCCAGTGATTTATTCAGGCCTGGGCACAATTACATACAAAAATAATTAAAACAAGCAGCTTGGGAATAATTCCTTGTGGTTTGGTCAGACCCAATAATACTCCATGCATCTAACCAATGTAGGGTGTTGCACCTATGCAAAACAGGCCCTCTCCTTGTCACAGGAGCAGATAATTGAGTTTATATGTGGGCAAATATCCCAGACTAAATATTTGAACCCTCAAACACAAGTCTGCTACTTGCTGGCTGCAACTAGTATGGACTAGCTGTAGATTTTGATAATACTCAGACTGAGCAAGGGTGATGCTGGACTAAGCAAGAGTGGTATGTCTTACATCCTCCAATAAATAAAGAGACATGAGACAGAACCATCAGTAAGGAGGTTTCGGGAGTTTTGATGTGCAGAGGTACTTCACTGACTGTAGCCTGTTGCTCCCTCCCTGCCTCCTTAACCACCATGGGGTGGATCAAGGTTTTGATTTCATTTCACAGGTTGGAATGAGTGGGGAGACTGGGTCTGATTCCGATTAAGATGAAAAGCTCCCCTCTCTCCCCTGTCCTCCCTCACACTGTGACATTTATTTGGAGAAATGAGGTCATTGTGGGTATTTTGGAATGAGGTGGCTGGCACATTTCACGGCTGAGAGGATGCAATGGCAGAGGCCATCTCCACTTGTGATAGATTCTCGCAGAGACCCAAGGTCATTACCGAAAATTTGGCCACACGTGCCAAGGTCAGCTTATGAAAGCTCACTGTGCTGAACAGAGCTGACCTGAGTGTTATTTGATGGGGCTTGCAAAACAATCCCCCTTCTAAAATAACTGATTTCAGGCCAATCTAATGACAGCGCTGCCAAGCTCAAAAGCCTGCCCAGCTCATTGCAGCTTTGCCTGCCTTGCCAGCAGCATTAACGCCCTCAGAGTTTGGATGGCGATAAATGAGCAGGCAGAAAAGGTTGAACAGAACCCGTAAAGCACAACTGACCAACCCAGCAGTGCTCTCACCCTTGCCTGCTTCCCTTTCTCTCTTGCTAGGTTCCTGGGACTGTGATAAAGGCTCAAAAGCAAGGGGGGGACCCCCTTGAGGACAAAGAGGGGGACCCCACTTGAGGACAAAGAGGGGGAATATTCCTCATCTGACTCTTACAAAGATTATTTAATTGCCTACACAACTGAGTATCTCACTTGGTGTTTTAGAAATACTGAAGTGTCTGGCCTGCTGATCACATAAGAGGGTTGTGTTGCTTCCAGGCATGCAGTAATCCCTGGAGAGACGTTCTTGGTGAGGATCTCTGATGACAACTTCTATCAGAGTCCTCCGAGCACTCACTGACCACCACACCACAAAAATCTTCTTCACTGCCTCTCCACATCCTATCAGCAGACAGACACACCAGTCATTTTATTTAGTAACATTTTTTTTTCATCTTTCTTGGGTGACAAATTACATGAGGCATACAGAGGAAGGATGTGGTGGCTAAAGCTCAAATCTGAGACAAGAAAACATCAATGGCTATTTTTATTTCTGACTTAGACAAAACACAGGCCAAAGAACTGCCATTCACACTTCTTCTTTCCTTTCCTTTTTTTTTTTTTTTTCCCATCAGTGTTTGTAGCCCTGCTAGGAGATGCTAGGGTGAAAAGGTGAATTGTCATCACTTTCTACATTCAAGTCTGGTTAGCTCCCAGGATGTTTGACTTTTTAACATCTGTTCATTGCCATATGCTCCCTCTGTGTGTCCCCCAGAAGGGGGAAAGCTCCCAATACTTTGGAGTCAGCCTTTTCTTGGGAATTCTGATCCAGGTTTCTTTGCCTGTACTAGGGAACTCTTATCCGAAAGGATCTCCAATATTTCAACCATCGTCCAAGGAACAGTGGTAAGTCCCAAATCCTTGTAGGTTCTAGGAGTGTGAAGGGAATTAGGAAATACAGAAGATTAAATATGATGGAAATATAGAAGATACCACTTGTATAGTGAAAAGGCAGAACTGGAGTGAACCAAAGTTAACTTGGAATCAAGTTATCTGTTGTCATTCTAGGAAGAGACTCCCAGTGTCAAAGCTGCCCTTACACTCTGAGTAACCACTGTTTTTTCCTTCTTTCTTTCCCTTTTCGAAACAGGCATGAATTTCTACAGGGGAGCAGAAAAAAAAAATCAAGAAAAAAACAAGCCATCAGGATTTTGCCACTACCAAAACTCTCCCCAGCAAAAGCCAGTGTTGAAAGTTTGTTGCAATGTCAGCAGGAAAAGCAATATTGACCTCTGAAAAATTAATATGATGCTCAGTTGCTGTCTAGTTCCTTCTCGCTTGTCAATAATTCTGTTCATTCCACGAATATTAAACCTGTTTGCCAGAGCCCTTAATGTGACAAGAAGCTGATGCCTGAAAGCACGATTACTTTCAACCGCATATCATATTTAATTTATTACCTAACCTGGTGTTATTGCTTTTATTGATGATCTGTACAGTGTAAAATGATTATTTGTTAAAGATTTCACTGTAGTAAAAAAAGACAAGGAATAAAAAAAGAAAAATCTTTACTGCTCCAAAAATGCTACTTGTAAATGTTTTTCTGAAAAGATTCAGGGAGTTAATATTATTGCCTGTTTTTTGAATTTCCACAGTCTTACTGGCTTTACACTGTAAAAGAGATCTACATTCCTCTGTGACTTAAATCCAAATGCTTCAGTGGAAGGAACTGAAGCTCTTACCAGTGAAATGATGTGTGTGGTTCACTTCTATGCTCCACATTCTGCAATTTACTTGGTTTCTTTAGGTTTGTCTGAGGGGCTTGCATCTAGGCTTAAGCTTTATCTTTTCTTTTGCATTACCATAATGGGGCAAGAGCTCATTGGTTATGGCCATTCATATTAGGAGACTGTCTTTTGGGGCTAGTTATGATGCAAATATGTTAAGATGCTGCACTTGGAGGGCAAAATGAAAGATGAGATCCCTGTCCTGAAAGAACATATATTCTCATTAGAAAAGGTAGAAGAACAGGAAGATTGTTTCTGCATAGGAGAAGCCAAGAATGAGTGGGGCATGCTAGGGATGATGCTTAAATCATCCAGATTTAAAAATAAGAATTCCTTCACTTCTTAGTTGTCCACTGGTGGGGCCAGTCTTTTCATTGTCTATGATGGATGCTCTAAGAGACATTCTCCCTATCCATGATGACTATTTTGAGTGCCAATGCTTGGCTCAGTGGATACTCCTTGTCATCTAATTCCCAGCCTTTTAGGCATCTGATTCACAGGCCTAAATGACAAGTCTGAATTAGACATAGTCTCCTGGGGTAAGACAAAGCTGAGAGGCTGTGATCCTCCTTCTGACATTTCAGAACTCTCGGGCAAGGAATGACTTGTAACTTGAAATATACCTGGACATTTTACTGACTTTGTATGGAGCATACTTTCCTAGTTCTGCATCCAGATATAGTGAATGAATATCTTCTGCAGAATTGATCCCAACAGGAGATTGCAGAGAAGCCAGGATGTCTCCACTCTACGATCCCAATAAAGTGCTCCAGTCCTAATGCCATCCTTTTCCAAACATAACTGGTTTCAATTTGTTAAGTGCTGAGAGGTGAAGTTCTGTAGATAAGAAAATGGGTAAGATGTCAAAATGCAAAGAAAATGCATTACTCAGTCCCAAGTTTTAAAAATGCATTAAGTGCCAAGTCCTGAAACCATAATATCAGCTGGAACTTCATCTCATGTTTCAGTAAAATAACAACGGTACATCTTGAATAGAGGGTTTTTTCAGGTCTGCAGACTAAATAGAGATGTACCTGCTGATTAAAAATAGTTTTTCAATAGTATTCTATAATAAACTGGGAGAAATTCGGACTCAGAAGAGCTCATGAGATGGTTTGTTACCAAAAGTGATGCACTGAAGAATTTGAGCTGCTGCAGACAGACATTTCTCCTTCTAATTGGTTATAAACAGTATAGTCTACTGATTGCATCAATATATGAGATAAAAAATTAAGACATTAGGGAGCCTGCTTTGGGAAGAATTTGTGACTCATTTTGTAATCTTGGCTGATTACAAAAAAACAGCTGAACATCTTGTGGCTGGGGTTTTTCTATCTCTCATTCCCTGGTTTTTTCTTTTCTAAGACTCTTGGACCACATGCTGCAACTTCCATTTTCACCATAACTCTACAGAATATCTTGAGTCTATCCAGCTGTCAGGTTTAAAAAAGAAAAAAAAAAGAAAAAGAAAAAAAGAAAACACTGACTTGTGAGTGCTCTCATCCAACCTATATGGAAATTTCTAGAGTAAAAACCTTGAGGATAAAAAGCAGAAATCCAAAACAAATGGTCTGCATTTCCTGAAAATTTCACTGCCTTAATGGTCTTTGCCACCTCCTGCCTTCCAGATATCAACAAGACCGTAACTGGGACCACTCCAAGAGCTTATTTTTTCCTGTCTGCCCTTTCCATGTCACCATTCCCTTTTTCTCTCTTTTACAGGCTCTTAAACAGGCAAACAGTATGCATTATTTTGTCTTTGTCTATTTTTCTTCGCTTATATTGCCATCCCTGATTCTAACCATCCGAACTGAACTTTTGCATAATTAAGAGGAAAGCAGATATGGCAAGGATTATTATTTTTTCTTTCTTTTCTTAAAACATTCCTTGATTTCTGAAAAATTTCTTAGACTTTATTTCTCAATTGCTTTTTTCATTTCTTCTCTGACTGCTTGCTCTATGCCTGGAATGCTGTGTTGACCTCCAGCAGACAAACTTTTGCTTTGTTCCCAGCACTGTCCTGAAGTGCTATGCAACTCATTGAAAATCCATTAATTCTGTCTGCACCCTCTCAGATTAAAATTTCTCTTCAAATAACATTTCAAATATCAGTTGCTTCGCCTTAATATCTTTCTTCCATAACATTTCGCACAGCTCCACACACACACTCCACTCCCCTGGGTAATTCCCTTTTCTATGAGTATTGTTGATTCTTCAAGAACACAGAGGCTCCACTCCCTCTTTTGGCTGATCTTCTCTTTTCCATCTTGCTCTCTCCATACCTACCCCCCTCTTCTTCTCACTCGTAGTGTATCCCTCTCACATCATCGGGGCAGTAGGTCTTTTCTACCTTTCTCAGTCCCAAATTATGGCTACAATAAGACTTGCAGTTCCCACAGGTTTTCCATTTGGCCTGCTGCATGTTTGGCAAAGCAGCAACCACTGAGTTTGCTGGGGCTCCATGTATATGGAGGAAGTGGTAATGTGTTCTTGACTAACGCTAGGAGACCTATCCCAAAGACTTCCATAGTAACCACACGAGACATTCCCATTTCCAGAGGCAACTTCCCACCCCTCATGCTCAAACTGCAGCTCCTGTGAGCGGGAAGGTGGTGTGATGGTTCACAGCCCTTCAACCTCACAGACAGGCCTGGGCTACAAGACACAGCGTCTCTCGCACGGTTTGTGTGGCTGGTGGCCTTTCCCCATTGCCACCGTTGAGCTCTGCGGAATGCAGATCATGACCTAGCACATCCTGCCCTTGATCAGCCAATTTCTTCCAGATTTGAAACAAGCTGAAGCTGGGGTGTAGCTTCAGACTTGTAGGAGAGAGGCAAAAACTTGGAGTTAGTAGAAATTCTCTCCTGACACCACTGAGGATCTTCCAGCCTCCTCCCAGAGCACAAATTATCCTGGAGCCACTGGGTTTTGCTGTAGTTTTTCTCTGCTGTGCTAACACTTGTCAAGCACTAACTTCCCTGCTCCCTTAATCCTCCTCCTCTCTCCTGCTGCCTGGTTGGCAGAGTTTGCTGTCTGCTACAACCAGGGTGGCAGAGGCTGGGGCAGTGCTGATGGCCAGGTCTTCTTCTGCGAAAAAATAACCAGAGCTCAAGCGAGCAAGAGGAAGTGGTGCTGACTGCAGATTTCCCTACAGAGGAAATAGTGTTATGCAGTTATAACCATATCCCACACAGGCAATAAATATGTTTACTCAGGGAAAAGGAGCCTGGAACAGGGAAGTCATTCAGACTTCTAGCTGGCCACAGCTCTTCAGTGCCATGGGCTGGTCAAGTCGTATGCCATGGGCTTCATTACTCGTAACAGGAGGAAGTCACTACCGAACAGCCAAGCATGCTAATTTCGAAATTCATATTGGGCTGCAGGCATTCTGTGGTGCAAATGTTTACTGCTGTTGTTGTTATTTATTGTTGTTATTTATTATTGTTTATTTTATAACAGCAGGAGGGGCCCCGTTGTCCCTGGCCTCTGAGAGAGCACAGAGGGGTGCAGGAGAGCTGAGGAAACTTCATTATATGTTTGCCACATGCATTAATACTAACATTGCTTTACATTTTTTCCGCCTGATATTTTTTTTCCTGAATAGAATACTTAATTCTTCTTCAAGGATCAGCTTTAGCATATATAGGGCCCTCTGTGAGATCAACATAGTGCACTCATAGAGGAAAATTATATGGAGGGGAGTATGGGAGGCTGGAATTACGAAAGATATAAAAAAATTTGGAGCCGTGCTGATTCTTTTCTACTTCCAGGTATCTACCAGGAGACCTGGTTTACTTGTGCAAGCGAAGGCAGAATTAGTCGGATCAACTTCATTACAAAGTAATTGTAATAGAATTTGTTTTGCAGTTTCCTAATCATTCCATTGTTAGTACTCCAGTTAATGTAGGACTGTGCAATCTGCTTCCATGTGGTTTTGAAACGGAAAAGATTCTATTATGCTAAAATTGCTCCCAAAATTTGGTGATGCCCTAAACTGGGAGGCATTTATAGAGAAGGGCATCTTTCTTTAAAGCCAGCTTGCTTCATCCCATCCCTCTTAGAGACCAGGAGACAGGAAAGCAGTTCTCTGTGCTGCTTCTAATGTCTAATCTCTTGGTTTGCACTGGTCCTAGGGATATCACCCTACTCTTGTTCAAAGCAATGCCCAAACTCTCAGAAATGTCAGTGATGTAGACAATGATGTCCAGAGTTGCAGAAGAAGAAAAAGGACTCAGTAAATTTTCTCCTTTTAAATTTCTGAGGGAGCAGAGTTCCTTCCTGAGATGACCAAGAATAAAATAGCCACAGACTGCAGATCAAGCCCTCTTTGACTTTGAATGGATGCTGGGTTCCCCAAAGTCTAAAACATACTTCTTAATTAGTCTCTTCTGTAAAATATTTAGCTATAAGTGCTATCATAAGGCTGCTCTTAGGTTTTATTTGCTGGTTTGTTTGTTTGTTTCTGAACAGCCAAAGCGAACTTCTCCAGGGACCTGCATGATTCCTTGCAGTCTGGGTAGGATTATTGATCCTGGAAAATAGCCCTGTGTTTTGTATATGTGTGTGAGGTTGCAAGCATTCAGAGGAGATGAGATTGGCTTGGCATGCACACAACAGCCCTGTCCTGTCCTGACATCATATCTTCTTTTTCCCTCTCTGACTTCAAGCTTACAGAAGCTCATGTATCGCCATCACTTCAAAATCCAGCTATAATTTTCTGCCTAATGGAAGACGTATTGACAAAAGTTGACATTAAGTGGAACTAATTACACTGTAACTGCTAAATAACTAAGAAATAACTACCCTGTAAT
>JAVCKT010029399.1:0-13660 GCA_032273925.1 Rhynchotus rufescens | reverse complement strand
ACAGGCTGCCCAGGGAGGCTGTGGAGTCTCCTTCTCTGGAGGTCTTCAAAACCCACCTGGATGCCACCCTGTGCCCCTTGCTGTAGGTGTCCCTGCTGGAGAAAGGGGGTTGGACTAGAGGATCTCTACAGGTCCCTTCCCACCTTAACAATTCTGTGATTCCGTGATCTTATTAATACTCATTGAAGGTTTCAAAATTATCCAGAAAAAGTCACATACACCACCATTAAAGTGGTGGCATTATTGTTATTATTATAACTACTATTGCTACTGCCAGGAGTGGATTTCCACTATGTTCTGTTCCTGGTTTAATGACTTTGCTCTAACAAAGGGGCTGGTGCAATCGAGGCCACTCTATTCCATGTGTAGATTTCCAACACAATGTTTGGGAAGAATGAGCTGCCAGGAATGGGATTCAGCATGGGCAGCAGTGTGCTAAGAGCCATATTACCTAAGAAGGAATAACTGCTGCGGGGGCAGATTTTAAATCTCAAATCTCTAGAGCTTTACTGTGAGATGCAAGGCACCTCCCTCCCTCCTCCATGGTATAGGGCTTGGAAGGCACCTGCCTTCTTCTGAAAAACCTCGGAAGGAGTCATACCTTTATTTCAGAGCACTGGAAATGGAGTACTAGGTGCTACCATTTCAAAATATACTCAGAGGGAGTATACATTTTCTTTATTGAGCATTTAATACCAAATGGGAAAAGAAATCCTGCAGCAGGAACTGGAATCTGCATCCTCTCTCTCATACACAGGTGCTCTAACCAGTTGGCTAGAAAGTCATATTCACTCAGTTTTCCTTTCTCTGGACTAATGAATATATTGATATGCTGAAGGGGGTAAAATTGCCTCAAAATAAACCAGACTCAAAGGGATGGATGTCCAGACATAGAGCCTATGCCCTTGTTCTTCTTTTGTCATGCTATTACAGGTCTTAGCAAGTCTTGTAAAGATATAGTGCAACAAGACACCAAAGTCAGCCAGGCTTGTGAACTGGACCTCCTCTTTCTTTCCCTAAAGGAGCAGGCAAAACCTTCTCCTCACCTTTGCCCGCTAGGACAATATACTAGGAACTGGAGAAAATCTATCTAATTTCCGGCAAGAAAAAAGACAAGAACTGAGTGAACCCTGTCTTCCACACACCAGGAAGATGCTCTATTGCATCTATGTGGCTAAAAAGAAGGAGGATAAAACTATTTCCTTCCTTGGCCACAATTCTGGTTAGACTGTAAAAAATGCCAAGTGGGTCTAACAGCTTTGGCCTTCCCGTGCATGCCGGGGGTCTTTCCCGCTGGAGATGTGTACAACCAGGAGCGCAGGCAGCAAGGAGGCTGTGGAGGTTGTAATTTTTGTCTTGGTTGTACATGGAGGGGCAGGACAGAAGTTTTTAAATTGCCTCCTGATTCTGTTGCTATTGAGCTGGAGAAATCAGCCTAAAGCCACCCTGTAAAACACGGGTAGCGAAGGCCAGAGTCAGGCTGCAGTTTCACCGTTCACGTACAAGCAGTGCTGACAGCTGCAGCCCCTCCATCCCCTTCGAGGCCTCAGGCTGGTCTGTGGCTTTGGGAGGCAGGAATAAATTTCCACCTTGGGAAATCCCTGCCAGGTGCTGCTGCGTCCTCCGCTCAGCGTGAAGGGCTCCCCATCTCCCCTCAGCCTCGCTGGGCCACGCAGAGACCGGGCGGCAGCGGCAGGGAACACTGGCAGGGAACTCATCCTCTGCCGGAGACTCAGGCACCCGCGTCATTTCGCGTGGCCTTGTGCCGTGCCGCACCGCTGGACGAGATAATACAATTATGGGATAATTAGAGTCATCAGAAAGCGTGCTGCAATGGCAGCCTTTTAATTGACTTGCCCATTAACGGATAATGATCAGGCTCTGTCTCCTGCCAGTGTGACCCCCCCTGCTTCTCTTCTCCCAAGGGGACAGGCGGTTGACCTGAAAGGGAGAAGGCACAGCTGTCCTGAGTTCATGTGGGTTAACGGGATCCTTCCAGTTTGGCTGGGAAGCAACAAACTGAGACTAATAGAATGGAAAAAGATGGTTTCTCAAACTGGCTGCTGACTGTGGCGGTGGAGGGAGAACCCATCCAGAGCAAGCGTTGATTTAGCAGAGTGAAATGAGGCTTGTAACCCATCCTGGTACCCGAGCAGTAAGAGGGCCCGTCTGGGCCAAGTGGTGCACGTAGCTGTGGATGCAGCTGCAAACCACCATCCTCTCCTCTTCAGACCAGAGTTCTCACCAGCACTAGCCTGAAGCCCTGTTCGCTTTCTCCACTTCTGCGCAGTAAAAAGGCCCAGAATACAAGAATTCAATTTCACAGCTTTTTTTCAGGGTGTCAAGCAGGCAGCATTTTTTTGCGCTGGAACTAAAGCTTACTGTTTTCATCATATTGCACAAAATAGGACTGGGCTGAAAGCTCTTATTTTGGATGAAATGGGTTGAGATGTCTTTTTGAGTTGGGTTGTCTCCTGTTAGGAGTGATTTGCTAGCCTCATAAAGCTACCCTTTTCTTAGAGGCCCTCACAACTATACATGCTGTGAGGCCTTGGCATACCAGGATCTTCTCATAAGAAAGATATAATCCACATCCTGAGCTCTCATTTGGTGCTGAACACTTGGGGAAAAGGTTGAAGCTATCATATCTAAGCACAAATCTCGGTTAGTATTTAAACTGCCTCTGTGATCCAACAAATAAGTAAGTTTCTTTCAGCAGTGGAGGGAAGAAAGCCAAGTTTTCTTTTCTTCCTATAACCCGGTAACCTCAGTTCCCCACCAGTGACTCATAATGACCCTAATTCCTCATGACTTTTAAGCATTGATGAAGCATGAGTAGTAGGTTCATTAGCCAAATGGCAGCTGCACAGAACTGGTAACTGCTGAACTTGCATGGCAGTCAGGAGCAGCACTCATTCCAGTCGTCTTCTCCTGCTAGTTTCACAAAGCAAGCTGGAATTTCATAACTGTTCCCTCTCCTATTACATAAAATTTCTCTGAAATGGGCTACCTTATGTAAAGTTACTTGGGAAGGACTGACAGACGGATAGACAGAGAACATGACTGTGAATACTTGGTTTCCTTAGGAACGAGTTTAAAAATAAAACAATTTTCTGCCAGGGATGTGATGCCTTCCTCAAGGGTCCAGTTCTTTCTATTTCTGTATCAGTAGCTTTTCCTTTGGTATGAGGAAGATGAGCTGGCCCTCAATGGTTTAAAGTACTAATAATCCGAAGGAGAGAATTTGCTAATATGTAATGGTTGAGATGTTCTCATATTGGATCAACTGGTAAAAAACTGTGCTGAATTCTGCAGAGCCTGATTTATACCAGTTGAAGCCCCAGCCTTTATTTCTGGAAAAAGAGAATGCAAGAACGAAACAAGTTTTTTTCTGGTGCATTGATTCACTTTCATTTCAGAGCATTAGCTGGTAAATGGAACTCATTTCAGACGGTTGTAAATGCAAATTTGAAACTTAAACTAAAAGGCTTTGTGGGAAGATGTTGCTTATTGTCAATTCCTGAAGTGTGCCTGTCCTGAGGAACAGCCAGGAAGGAGGCAATGCAGGCATGCAGCCAGCTCTCCGAACCACCGGTAACGAGGATCCCAAGACATCTTCAGATTGCATAATTTATCTATCTGTAAATCGGACACGCTGATGCTATGCTGCCCATAGGACATTACAGGCGTGCAGAAAGACTTAATTAATGTTGACAAGGAAGCTTAGAGGAGCCTCATGAAAACTAATATACAAGGGTCCCTGTATTTCTACTGTGTTCTCTTTTGTTGAGGGCTTGGTTACAGCTCATCTAACACACCCAGGGGTGACCCGGGGTGCCCCATTAGGCTCTTAAGCAACTGGTGAAGCAAGTGGTGAAGGAAAGGGAAAAGATAGGAGGAAATGTCAGCACCAATTTTATTTTATTTTTTTTTCAGGCAGGTGGACCGAGATCAAAAGAATTCTGAGCTCTGACCCTTCTAAATGCTGTTATCAACAGCAGAGTAAGTAACCAGTAAGAATAAAAAGCCCCAGAATGGCTTAGTAATAAAGGAAAAGGCTAACAGTGACCAAATTGTGTTTCTCTGGCACGTTATTTTCCTGTCTAGACTGTTGTCAGATGTTGTTTTGTCGCTCTGGATGCCCAGAAGCCATACCAAAGCTGGGATCCCCACGTACATGCTTCTTTGCTTAATGAGAGACATGCTTTGCCCCCAGGGATTTGTAATCAAAATAGACAGGACAAAAGAATGCAATAAAGTTGCTGTCTTCATCCCATGTCTACCAATGGCAACAGGACCCAGGAGAGACCAAGTGACCAGTCTGAGGCCACCCAGAAAACCTGTGGCAATACAAAGCGAGGAAAGGAAAAAGAGAAAACAACACATTCTCGGAATCCTAATGCAAAGATTCATCTCCAAGACTGATGAGTCCCCCTATTTTCAGCAGAATCCAGAGAGATCTCAGATAAGATGCAACCACTGTTGTTCCAACCAAGTTGTTTTTCCTCCTAAAGGAATCCAGCACATCAGCTTCCCCTTGTGTCAAGGAACCTATGAAGGGTTTATTACCTCCTTGGAGTGGGCGAGAAATCCTTCCCTGCAGGCACAGGGAGGAGACAGCTGAAAGCGGGGTGGGGAAGAAGAGTCGCCAGCCTTTCTGATGCGGGAATGTAAACAGTGTTTTGCAAAAGAGCCATTTATCAGTGAAATTATAGAATCTGTTTGAAGATTCCCCTGGAGAACGAACGAAAAAGATGGCTTGTGTGGAACTTAACGAGAGGTTTCCTGCAACACGCCTGGGCTTCGTGTAGGCAGAAGCACTTTGCTCAGAATTAAATCCGCGTTGGAAATGTTAATAAATGCAGACACATGTTCTTGTTTGTAGGACGCGCTGTGCCTCCTTTATTTATTTCCCTCATTTCATTCTTCTGGATATAGTTACAGTGCCAGCCCCTTCCCCTGGCACATCCCTGGGGAAGAAGTTGTCTCCTGTCTTATTGCCATCCCTTGGGCTGTTCACAATCCTCTATACCTAGTGTATCATCGCAGAGCCTCTGGTCTGGAAGCACAAAGACAACCAAGAGCCAGTAAAATTCCATTCCTGGGCAGGTTATCAGCTGTCCCAAGCACAGAAACAAGGATCAAGGGGTGTCCTCTGATCTAGAGGTGGCAATTTTTTTTTTTATTTATTTATTTTTTATTTTTTTTTGATCAAGGCTGTGGACAGGATTCACCATCTGCTCCACTGCAGAGGCATGCGGGGGGAAAAATCAGCCCTCGTTTCCAAAAAAAAAAAAGGAAAAAGAAAAGAACCTTTTCTTTATCTCTGGAGCAACAACCCTAAACAGTCCCGATCTCCAGATATCAGCACTGATCTTCACTAGCACCCTGCCCTCTGTGTAGGTTCAAATAAACCTAGCAAAAAGCCTGTCTCTTTCTGTGAGATGAATATTTCCTAAAATTATTTAATCAAATTCTATCTATGCATTTCCTCCCTTTCCCCCTCTGGCAGCCCACTAGGGAAGAGCTTGGCCTGGTTTCTAGAACTTACTAGGAGGTAAAAGCTCTGCAGGTTTCAGCTGAGGTGCTCAGTTTCCTTGAAAATCAGGAATTTCTGTCCGATACCCCAAATCCCTCTGCCAGGCGCATTCAGGGGAGTCCCTTTGTTCTGTAGCCAAATTCAAGTCCTATTTAGTCAAACAGATATTCCAAAAATATAAGAAAGAGCATCAAAAAAACAATCTATGAAAAATGAGCCTGCCTCCTTACCCAGGAGTTTTCCAGCTATCTCCTTGGCACATCCCCACACAGCAGCAGCTTGAATAAAAGGCTGCAGAAGGCCAGATAGCCTTGGCCGTCCCATCTAGTGCTTCCCGTATCTGCCTTCTAATCCACTCCTTCCTCTGCAACTGCATTTGGCTAATCTCCTTCCACAGAGACCATTAATTTGAGCAGCTGTTTTCCCTATCAATTCTCCATTAATCACTCTGCCTAGGGAGTTGATTCTGTCCCTTCCCTCTTCCTCCAGCATCCCCTTCCCTGCAAGGCAGTTTTTAAGCCCCTCTCTGGGCAGGTCCACCACTCCCCTCCTGCAGTTGGTGTCTCTGGTAATTGCTCCCTTGCTCAATTTGCAGAAAATGTCCTTTTTCCCCTGTTCCCCCTCACTACCACCTTTGCTTTCTTGCTCTTCTTTGTTGCCCCTATTTATTATAGAAGAAGAGAGGGATTAATTAACCAGCCCTTGTGTCAGTCTGAGGGCAGCTCAGCCTGACTCCCAGGCCTGGTAAAATCCAGGAAAGCCAATGATTGAAACTCAGCCTTGCAACTGCTCTTTTTTTTTTTTTTTTTTCCTTTTTTTTCCCCCCTCTCCTCTCTCTCTCCAGTTCATATTATTCTCTCTTTCTATAATTTAATTTACAACATAATTTCATATTCCAACTCTAAAGCAGAAGAATCTCTCTTTTTATACGTACATATATTTTTTTTTATCCTGCCAGGTAGGGTTTCTGTCTGATTTTATTTTATTTTGTTAAACAAGAAAGCTGAAGTTGCTTTGTTTCCTTGGTCAGAGCAGGAGGATAAATCTTTCCTAGAGATGTGCTGAGGCATCTTTCCAAACTGTGCATCTGTTCTTACCTTCAGTCTTTAAGAGGACTCATTCTGGAAAAAGCCCCTTTTTAACGCTGATATAACCATCTCCTCCTGAAGGATCTGTTCATGTAGCTGCAGGTGACCAAATTAAAGAAGCTCAGTAGAAGCTACACCTACAGTGCAGACTTATAGCCTCCTGCAAATGCAAAGCAAAATATCACTGTGGGTGATTGGAGCTAATTTGCTCTATTTTACATTTGCAATTGGCTTGGAGTTGCACATGGCTCCTTGCCGGGGCTCAGCTGTCAAGTGATAACGAACTAAGCCCCTGCAACTCAGTTGCTTGCACGGACTTGCTGTATCACAGGCAGAAGAATATTGCAGAAAAAAAATCTCAGTCAAAAAGGAGTCAGAAAAATACAGAAGTTTAGTTCAGCTCCCCTAAAGGCAGGTCAGCGTGTGTGAAGATCACAGTGACATGTGCACCAAGGCCAATGCTCCAGTTTTATGTTACCAGGCTACATAACATTTCAGCATGCAGTGGTGTTGACCTAAAGGAGACCATATGAACCAAAATACTTAATTTACCTTAATTCTATAAGGTTCAAATCTGTGATCTTTTGTTGAGAACCTTCTGTGGTTCGTTATTTCTTTATGTATCTCCTTTCCTAAATTCATTTGAAAGAGCCCTTCCACCTCCAGCATGCAAAGAGAAGGGCTACTTTTGCCTTATTTTGTGTGTGCTTTCCTACTTGAACTAGCTATTTGCTGATCACCTGAAAAAAAAATGCAAATCATTGGTTATTTAAAGGTTTTGATAATCAAATTAGCCAGAGGATGACACCATAAATGGTACACACTCAAGCAGTCATTTGGGTAAATTCACTGTAAGCTGTTTACAGATCTGTGCCATGGAAAAAGCGGTTCATTCTGGATGAATGAGCTCAGGCTCATTCTGAATAGTTTGCGAATGAGCCGAAAAAAATCAAGGAAAATCCCCAGATAATTCATCTGCAGAGGATAATTTACTAGGTCTAATCAGAGCAAACATCTCTATGGCTGGAATGTTGAAATAAATTAGATATAAAGCCTTCAAGGTCATAGCTTCCCAAGCTAATAATGTAGCAGTGCTGAAGTCAGGTGGATATACTTGCCATGCTTCACTGTGAAATATCTTTTGAGGTGTTTGCTTGGACGTAACATAAATGTTTCGAGCAGCAATTATGCCTGTCCGAGAGAAAAAGTGAAGATAGAATAAAATCATATGTAGGATTCTAGCTTCAAGTGAACAGTGAATCTTGAACAGGGTATTCAGGAAGGTTTGCATGCTCAGGCTGAAAATAAAGTATGCAATAAAGAGGTATTTGTAAAATAACAATAAAAATAAATACAACATATATTATAATACATATTATAAAATAAATTAAAAATTTAAAAATGCAAATAAAGAGGCATTTCTATTTGAAGATGAGGTTGGCAAGAGTGACTCAGGTTTGGAGGGCTCGATGAGATGAAGCAATGGCAATGGGCTGCGGTGGCTCCAGTGCTCTGCTCCAACCTGCTGCGTTGCTCCCATGGCAGATGTTTGCACCCTCCTGGTCTGCCCTGCCAAGAGAGCTGCTGGTGCCAACATGAGCTGGAAGAAGCTGGCCTGTTGCATGACTGTCTCCCTCCAAAGCTTAATGCAGAAATGATCTGGTTTTGCAGATATGGCCATGTTACGCATTGCAGCTCTTTCAAGGACTGGTCTTGCTGATCAAAGGTTCACAACCCTCCATCTGGCCTGAGGCTGTGTAACACAACCATTCCCTGCCTTTTAAATCTGTGAAAAGACCTGGCTTCAGAAATATCAAGTTCTGTCTTAACAATGAGCAGGTCCAGTTTAAATGGCAGACTTGTTACAACTTTTGTGGCAGCAGAGGATTTTTTCCAGAGCAGGATTAGAAGGTTCCCTCAGCTACTTTATTTTATTTCTTTTTTGGGAAATTAACATTTCACTATCACCTACAAGTCCTTCACACTCATTGCAAAAGCTTTCCCTCTGAATCTTGCTGCTAAAAATGACAACCTCACCCTAGCTGTTAATCCAAGATTAGATCATGAACATGAGCACGCACACAAACACACACATATGTGCACACACTTTGACTTAGCCTCTGGTGTATATGTTATAATTTAGTCCAGAAATACTTGATCATAGGCCTGTTCCTCCATCAGACCCTGCTTTGCTACTTATATAACAATCCCCAGCTCCCAAAACAGATTGCTGCTGAATATTACTCTCCCTGTTTATCATGCCACCTGTGGTCCTTGTTCTCTTGCATATTTTCCAAATCCTGGGCTGAGCTTCCCTGTGAAGGGCTCTTCCCTCCAGCCTGGAAACCGCACCAGCATTAATGCATGTCTCAGCAGAGCCCTGTGCCATAAAACGGGAATGCGGTCTCCGTTTGCAGAGATGAGAAATGGAACTGCAGAGACAAGAGGGTCAACATTGTTAAAAGCATCTGCTAATTTGCGAAACTGCCGGGCCTGATTTTTCAGAGTGCATATTTCCACAGCACTTCACACGATCAGAGCAGAGCTTCCCTTCGACTGCATTTGCAATCATGAGAGCTTCGTGCTGCCGTTGGCAGGAGAAGGTCATGAGCTGGGCACCCGCCCAGCGAGCAGCACATAATCGGTGCCCTTCACCAAAGAGCATGATCCCAGCGGAGCAGCACAGGAAAATTCCCCTCTGAAGTGACCTGGGTCAGAAAAGCTCTAAGAAATGGAAAGCTGGGTCATCTGATAGAAAATATCAATGCTAGTTATCATCTGCAGTCTAATTGCTTTCAGTCCGTGGCCTATGCATGACAGCAGGTCTACAGACAGCTTTTAAAGGCTGCATCAGGAAAAAAAAAAAAAAAAGCAATGTTTTCCCATGAAAAAAGCCTATTTTGAAGACGCTTAGATGGTTGCCAAGACATTCCCACCTCCACCAGAGAAACTGAAGTCTGAAAATCAAAGCTGTAAAAAACACACCAATCAACACAGGTACTGGTGATGGGAAGTGGTGTGAGAATAAATAAACAGCACTCGAGATGAGCTCTATGTGTGGTCAGCTGAAAAAAGAGATATTGAGCTTCCTTCCCCTCTAGAATATTCATTTCTTTCCATGCATGTCTGGACTTGAAAAGCAATGGGGCAGCAGGGGGTTCTTCCCCTTTTTGATTTTCATAGTCCTTATAAGGTCCAAGAATTTTGTAAAACAGACCTAATGCCAGGTTTCTGCTGAATTTCCCATTCTTTGTCTGAGCTAAGGTAAAATTCTGGCTGTTTTTAATGTGCATTTCTTTCTTTTCTTCCATGCTCAGCAATAATTCTACCCATACGTGTTTCAGCTGTTGCTGGCATGAACCACCAACTGATTAAATTTATGATCCAGGTTTGTTAAAATAAAACTAGTCTCATCAAGCTCTGTATTAGGGGCACGTGCGCAGGCAAACCTGAAGAATTCAGTTTTCAGGTTTTTGAGACTATTACCATTCTGGCTGGGAGGGAACAGAAATCACAGTGAAGAGAGGGCATTTTTCATAGTTCCTGAGCCAAAGATATGGGCTTTTGACTTGGAAAACCTTTCTTTTTCCTTCAAAATTGGAATAGAGCAAATGCAAACAAACAATATGTGCCAGGAATGGATAGTCTAGTTGTGGTGGAGGTAAAATGCTCCCTGTGACCCTATCAAACACGTTTCTGTGCTCCAGACCTTTTTGCCAAATGCTAGCCTTGCTTCTCAACTGTTTTTTGGCGGCGTTTTTTTTTGTTTGTTGGCTGCCCTGAAGCCTTTTTCAAAGCCCAACAAAGCCATACGGGGAATTCCTTATTAACTCAGGGAGCCTTAGATGTACATGCCAGTTTCTAAAGCAGTTGAGGAGGACAGAGATTCTCAGGGAGAGAAGAGGAACACTCTGATTTCCCTGTTCCATACTGCTGGGATGGGGGCTGCATCCGAGAAGGAATCAGGAGATGGGTTCAGCCTCTGCCAGTGGCCAGAGCCAACCTTTAAAGTCCCAGATTCACTCCAAAAGCATCATTTTAGGCCAAAAAAGCACCATTTTAGTCAAAAAAAGAAAAAAAAAAGAAAAAGAAAGAAAGAGCTGACATAGTAGCCAGCTGATGTGGCTCAGTGAGCCCCCTCACAGCTCCAGACTTTGTAAATCCCAGTTCTGGTTGCTCCATTGGGGGAAAAATCATGCACATTTCAGGGAGAAATTTGCCTTTCGGGAGGGGTTTGACCCTGCCTCAGTTTCACCAAAATCTGGTGAAAACCACATCAAAATCTAACAGACTGAGGAGAAGGATCATGTTTTTTGCCCAGTCTGCTCACTCTGTACCCATTACTGATCTGGTCACGGGGAGAGTGAGGAGGGGAGGTGGGGAGCTTTAACCACCACCAAAAGAAGCTCTAATTAAGTCACACATGCAAATAAATAAATAAATAAATAAACCTCCAAAACAACAACAACCAAAAACCATAGCCCATTACTCACATCCCCAGAGAAATCATAGTAAGAGACACAGAGTTTACCACCTTCCAACAGGAAATAGCTGCCTTTCTAATGCTTGCTAATTGCTTCACTTAAGCCTAGTTTGCTAGGTTGCTTGGCACCGAGACCGTGTTTTAAACCTGAATTATTGCTTGGAACTTGCCTTTCACCTACCCAGGGCCCAGGTCATTAAAAATGTGTAGCAAAGGTCTTGCCGCGAGGCACAGAAGCGCTTGTTAACTCTTGTAGGAGCCAGAGGAGACAAGAGCTCTTGTAGGAGCTCTTGTAGGAGCCAAAGGATGGCTCCTAGCCATCTTGCCTGGAAAACCAATGAGATTTTTATTCATGCTGCATTGGGCAGATGCAAGACCCCCAACTTGTCTAGAGGACGCTCAGTTATTAAATCTATTCCTAAAAGTTGTCAGCTGGGGCTTTCTCAGTTGGTCAAATCTATTGATGTGATATTCAGATGGAAACAAATTCTTGCTTAACTTGGCGTGACTCTTTCCCAAAAAGGAGGAATTGTGATGCCGCTCATCTTCCCATGATGGGAAGATGTCCATGAAGGACAAGGGGATGCACAGAGTGACCTGCAGAAGCCAGCTGCTTTCTGGGCTTGGCCATTGTCACTAAAACTGCCATTGTCGCAGAACTTGGGTTGGAATCAGAAATCATCTTGCATTTTGCACTTGACAGGAAGTTATTAAGTAATCTCTGCAGCTACAATATAACTGATGATTAAATTGTAGTCTTTCAAGACGCATTTCAATCTGAATGCAGCGCCTCAATAACGTGAGCGGTTGCTGTGCTGTTAGCACATCCCCTAAGTGTGTTCCCACAGCTCTCCCTTGAGATGACACTGAGAAGAAGTCATATTTCCCACATGGACTTGTGGACAGCAAACAACCCGCAATCCCCTTCTCTACAGCCCATGAAAAGAACCTCAGGATGGGATTTTTCAGCAGTCTCCTGCATCGTTTTGTTTTCTTTTCCTCATCAAATTCAACATTGTGTTTCTTTCCTCAGACCGTCTGGTAAATTAAATTTTCATGGCTCCACAGACGTTGTCCCATAGGACAGGGAACAGTTGAGGCTTTCTCCTTTCCCACCACACTCGGGAGCTGCAAGGTGGACTCTGACCTCTAATTCATCTCTGAGGAATTCAGCAGCTACCGGCCTTATTTCAGCCGGTGACATAAAACATAAGAGAACCCGGTGATGAAGGAGGTGTAAAATACAGCTTGGATCGAATGCAGGATATTTTGAGGCCATTAGTCAAAATGTTTGGGCTTTTCTGTTATGCCACCATTTATTTAAACAACAGTCATGCACAATAAACCGTATATATAAAAAAATCTAAGTCACACAGACAACTGGCTCTCACTTGTGAGGCCTGTGCATAGGTCTATATTCAGCAAAGCTTTACAAAAGTGCACAGAAGTGCTCTATGGACATAGGGAGAGTCCAAGACCAAGAACATGTTGCTGACTCCTGCTTTTGCCAGGACAGTATTCACAATAAATGAGAGGAGAAGCTCTAATGACTCGGAGAACATGTTGAAAGGAGGTGCTAGCTAAAATGCCCTTGCAATAAAATATATTGATCAGGAAACAAGGAATCTCGTCAAAAGGAACAAAAAAAGCACCTGGATTTACATTCAAAGAGGGAAAAATAACACATTCATGTTGGGAAGCAACACTCAAAGATGTGCAGATCGAGTGGAAGAATTACTAGAAATGTAGCTGTAAGCTGAATGAAGGTTCATAAAGAGTCTTTGCAGCTGATGTTTTTAAGCATTCCTGTAATTCAGGGATTACAGGGAGTCTCCTGTAGTTCAGGAGACTCTGCATCTAGTTTCCCTAGCTATGGACTAGTTTTGTGTTTTTTTGGCTGGTGCATCACTAAGTAGTGGAGATAACAGAAACTTGAAGTAGGCCGCTTGTGCTTCACTGCTGCCAAAATTGAGAGCAAGAACCAAAGATTAACACTGAAAAATCCCATTTCAGGGATGATATCCACACAACCCTCCCATGGAAATGCTTTTGCCAAACTCCTTGCTGTGCAGGCTACAGGCTTAGTGCAGACAGGAATGGTGAGACACAGGCCACCACTGTTCCACCAGCCTCTTCAGTCATCCCAAGCAATAGTCATCACAGAAAAAGAAGCAAGGCAGAATTTAGTAAAAGGATAAGATGTTACTCTGTGCGAGCAAGCAAAATCCAAGCTGGAAGTGCAGGTCCAGAGAAGTCTCCATCACCAGGGATGCCCCAGGCTGGGAGGATGCTCTCAATGCTCCAGTGTCAGTTCCTAGTTTCAAGGGGGAAGGATGCCACCGGGGCAGGAGGTGACATTGAGCCTGGTGGACACAAACCCCAGCTGCCTACTTGGACTTGATGATCTTGAAGATCTTTTCCAACCATAATGATTATATTGGCTCCCTAGTACAAGAGGGATGTGGAGCTCCTAGAGAGGGTCCAGAGAAGAGCAACCAGGATGATTAAGGGAATGGAACATCTCTCGTACGAGGAGAGGCTGAGTGAGCT
>JAVCKT010029398.1:0-24504 GCA_032273925.1 Rhynchotus rufescens | reverse complement strand
TTCCTTTTTTTTTTTTTTTTTTTTTTTTTTTTTTGGGTTGAAAGCTCCAATCCTCTTTAAGTGGGCAAGTAAGGCAGTGTATGGCCCCGGCACCGGCTGGCCCCAGGTTTGATGTTTACCGGTTCACACTTGCTGTACGGGTCCGTGACCTTTTTTTTGAAACTTTTTCTTTACGAGTTTATTTTGGCCGGGCTCAGGCATTCATAAAATTCCTGGGGAGCTGGAGGTTTGAAGCACGGCTTGTAAAAGGAGGAGAGGGGAGGTGGGAGAGCGGACCGAGGAGGAGAGTTTTCCATTACCCTGTCATAGCCTCCCGGACGGGCGCCCTGCGCCTTTGAGCTCCTTCCCAAAATGGGGAGCTTCTGGAAAAGAGGAGAAAGGGAAAAGGTTGGGGAGAGGTTTGCAATGCCCTGCCTGCCTCCCTCATTCCGGCGGAGCAGGATCCGTCCTGAAGCAGATCCGTCTGTCTCCCGTTCCCCTTGTCACTCATCCCTCCGCAGCTTTTGGTCTTCCCAGCAGGTCAGCGGAGCTGGTGAATAGCTCGGAAAGCATGAGGCATCTGAAACAAATTAGATCTCTTATAGCCACCCAGAGACTGATGATGGATGGAGGTCTGTATTTACAGCAAGACTAATTGGCAACATACACAGACATCCAAAAAAGTATATTTTTTTGCCAGACTTTGGATTTGTTTGGCCCTTTTTTTTTTTTTTATTGTAAAACATTATACAGCTAGAGATAAAAAAGAACAGTGAAAGTTTTAAATCTAATAAAAGTATTTGACTGCAGAGTAAAAATAACATACACAGAGTAGTTTGATTTGGAATCAAATTTTATTAATGGTCTTTTCTGTGCAAAATGTTTCCAATTAAAAAACAATTCTGAAGTGATGCATTAATAAACTGTTTTCCCCCCTCCTTTGGAGAGGCTAAGACTTTTAAAGGCTGAGATGGATGAAAAAAAAGCCAGTGGATATTATTAAAACATAATTTAATATAACCTAAATATAGCGCTCGCATACCACAGAGAGAAAGACGGCTGTATAATTGAATTTGAAACAATGATAGAATGTTGACTTTTCAAAGAGAAATATTATCAGATTGTGAGCTGCCGTTCCAAAGACGGGTCTTCTTTAAACACCAAGGCACATGTGAAGCAACGAAGAGCAAGAGCAGGCAGGTAGCGCTGGGCAACACGTGGCAGATGTAGGTTGCTCAAGGGCACAGCTGGATGTGAAGCGGGGAACCAGTGACAGATGAGTGGCCACTTTCCTAACAACTCGTTTGATTGTTTTTTAGATGTAGAGTAGAGAAAAAGTAGAGAAAAGGCAGAACAGAGAGACTGATGGAATGAATGTTGCAGATCTGATCTCCAAAAGAAGTTACTGACAAAATAATGTATTTCTATCTGTAGGTAGGCTGGCTAGACACTGGCTGGAGTGATGCAAGCTGGGGTAAAGCATTTTCCTTGGCCTGGGCACTTGCTCCCTGGTCTACATGTTTGCATGATATGTAAGTGAGCTCTAGCAAAGGTCCAACTTGGGATATAAATTGAAGAGAGTGAGTTCAGCATTACGAGATGACGTAGGCTTTCCATTCTTGCTGGTTTTTGTTTGGAAATGGAGATGAAGAGAGACCCAGCAGGTAGTCTGTGCTACTCTCTTTCCCTGCTAGAAGTCCAATGTCCCCCCTGCTTGTCCCACATCCCGCAGCACCTCTGTCAACAGGCACGAAGGAACCAGTCCTCATCCAGCCCTGACTTCATCCTCTTCACAGGGTGGATGAAGACCTGGCTGCAGGCAGCATCCATGCGAGCACCCGGCACGACTGTGTTTAAGGCTCTCAAATAAGAATTAGACGCACATTCTTCTTTCTAAGGATTATCCCCAATCACCCGTATTCCTATTATTACTGTTTTTGCTGGGGCGGGTGTTCTTATTCCAAGCTTTTTTTTTTTTTTTTTTTTTTCCTTTTTCTTTTGGCTGCATCTGGGAAGCCGTCCTTTGTTTAAACAGCTATCAGAGGGAGCAGGGGTATGTGATCCATTAGCTCCGCTGAAAACACAATCATTGTGTTATTGCAAGCTGATGAAAATGTTCTCTGTAGTTTTCTCTCGCGGTGTCCACATGCCAATCAGCATTTGTCAGTGATATAATTTTCTCGCATAAACACATCCGTTGTGCAACTTCCACTCTGGGTAAATAGATGTAATTCCAAAACCAAATAACCCACTTGGAGGGGAACTAGGGATTAGACACACAAGGAGTTAGAGGGGGAGCTGAGGGGAGTAAAGCAGCAACAAGAGATCAGCTTTAATTGCAATGGAGGAAGATGGAAAATTCTCAGGAACAGGCAACACGGCTGGTTTATTTCTTCATTCTGCAAAAAAAGCCTGGGAAGGCGAATATTTGGGACTTTTTTTTTTTTTTTTTTTTTTTTTTTTTTGTGAACGTTTGTGAGCTAGGACCACCATGAATTGCTGAAAGAAGGATTGCTGTTGTTTATGGAATTGGGAAAACATTTTTTTTTCCCCAATGTAAAACAGAATAGACAATATGCTATAAGTGGGGAGGTGCCATTTCCCCTTTTTCACCAGAAGGCCTGCTTAGACATACTTCTTTTTTTTTTTTTTTTTTTTCCCTCCTTGTTCAAAGCCTACATAACCTCTGGGTAATTGTATCTCTGAATCCAATACAGCATATTTATGCAAAAGAATGTTTTCCATCTCATATGTTTCCAGCATGTGTTTGTGTGTAAGGAAATTTGTAAAATAAATCTTTTGCTTAAATGAGTCCCCAGACATGGCAGAGCACGGATATGTTGTGGCATTCATACAGTATTCTCCATGCCTGTATTTAGTGCCTATTTTAGATATTTAGTGCATATTTAGATATATATCATGTACCCTGCATGCACATACTATACAGAAGTCATATGAGTACAGCAGGAGGTATTATATGAATATAGGAAATGAGACGTTCATTTATTGTCTTGTAAGTCATCCTATGGGAGAATTATCCCAGAAAAGAGGTTGGTGAAAGACGGAGAACATAGAATAGTGTACGTGTGTGTGTATTATGCTGCATTGCATGGGAGGCTGGTGCATCAGCTCCCCGGGAACCCAGCTGGTTTCAAACACAGGTGGTGGATCACCCGATTTGCACTTTCTCCCCATTTGAGAGTCCTGGGATGGGCAAAGGGAGAGCTGAAATCCTAAACCACCTTGTGCTTATTTATTTTATGATCCTGTTGGGTGCAGTGTTTACTCAGATCTGGCAAGCATCTGGATTAGATAATTTGTTGGAAATTAGTGGTGTTTGATGGTTATCGGGATAACCATCCCCTTGCGTGATTAAAGCCCAGCTCTGACTGTCGTGCCTGTGTTACAGCAGACCAGGGACACTCTCTGCATGAACACCCACACTCAGGGCTGTCAAGAATAATAGTGACCATCCAAGGTTAGCATCACTCGGGCTGCTATCAGTCTATAAGCCTCCTTGACTGATTTTAGACTGTTTCTAGGAGAGATGTAGATTCAAAACTCTGCTGAGAAAAAATCCTATCAGCCCTGAAATGACAAAGCCAAGGAGAGGTGGGAGTGCAAGGGCTGGGGCTGGGTTGCCCTTCCCAAATGGTTCAGTTGCTTCTTCCAGATCTGGGCTTTGCCTCTTGTATTTATAGCAGAGGTGAGCAGTGGGAAAGCAGAGAAGCTTTACTCAGTTTTCACACTTTACTTGTTATTTCCTATATCCAGGTAAAGGCAGGGAAGAAGTAGCACTTGCCTTCTGCCCTCCCCTATCCAAGCACAACTAATTCTATTTTTACACCTACCCTCTCTCTCCCTTCCACTTTGGGGCTAGATTATTTTAAGCTACTGGAGATTTAAGGCACAGTTAAATGGTGTCCAAATTCCGTGGGAAGGATTACAGCATCACTGCCTTACTTTATAGCACTGTCCCTCTGCCAGGGCAGCTAGAAGTGTCCTGAAAGTAACATTACATCTGGTGTAAGATTTGGCTGTAGGAGAAGCTAAGTGAACGAGCTTATAAAAATTGATAATTATGAAATTACCTTCTCTCAGATACAGTAAGGTAATCAATTGAAGAGCAAATCATATATGTGTTTTGAAATGTAGGGAGGTTTGTGCATTTATAAATATATATTATGTATAATAGGGTTTTAATGTACACTTACACATACTCAGAATCCCAAGAATTATGGCTTCCAGGTGCACATATATGGATAGGTAAATCTGATGTGTGATATACAAGAAAATAAGGCTGGCTCTGTGTATGTTGTATACATTTGATAAAGGGAGTTAGTTCACTCTTAAAGCCATAATAGATTTGCCAATATGAAAGTAATATACTGTGCTACTTTTACAGATCAGCCATTTTTGGTGCACTGTCATAGTTATGTTAAATGAACTGAGCTGAAAAATAAAAGATCTGTTGTTTTTCTTTTTACTTTTTTTTTTTTTTTAATAAAATGTAATGAGCTCTCTCGAGAAAGGACGCCAAATAATAAATGATTGCTGTGGTTAAGCTCTGAAAGGCTGTTTTCCATGTGAGTACACAGCTGTGTTCATGTCAGGGACATGAGAAGCACACACAACCCTCCAAATGCCCTATTATGATTCTGACAGCAGCATTCATTTATGATTTACCATCCTTTTCCAAATGCCAGTGTTTCAGTCTGCTACTATTTTTTGCCAGTAGACGCAACAATCAGGAATAGGGTTATAGGTTTCCCAGTCATCTTTGCTGTGTTGTGACTCTCTGTTTTGGGGGGGACCCACGCTTGCAAACCTCATACAGACCTGCAGACTGGTCCCGTTATGTGTTATGAGCTGTGAGAATTGTTAAGGTTGGATGGCATTAATTATCTAACTCATATAACCAAGGCAAACCCAGAAGGTAACTGAGTTATAATCTAGGCATTATCTTTTTTTTTTTTTTTTTGTCTCATTTTCAAGTGATCGAATTCACCTAGTTTTACAGAGTCAACTGTGGAACCTCCAGAGGCCAAGGGCCAAACAACTCTTGTTCAGACACATCCTGTTGACTGGGGTTTTGTCCAGATATCCCTCTATGAGATTCCCATAGCTGGATGAGTCCCATGTCAGTATGTTGATATGGGTCAGTGCAGAGGCCTGTTGTACCTGTGGGATAAGGGGCAGCTATCCTAGACTAAACTTTGTGTTTGTGTGCTCTCTGCGGGCTTTAGGACTAGGCATATTATCAACTCATCACCCTCTAAACTCTTCCAATCCCTACCCACCCAAAGTTTGATTTCTGGGTCCTTCCGATCTCCAGCAAGATTTGCTGCCTTGCACTAATGAGTACCACGCGCCGAGTGCCAACTCTATCTTCACATCTTTAAATTAAACCAAGCCACACACATGCACACACAGAAATCATTTCAATCTACTCAGTGGGTTTGTGCCTTGTTGCATGTGCATAGTTTCTCATTGATGTGGGATCCGTGCAGCAGAAGAAACTCCTTAACTGTGCATCAGGACTAGTAATTTTTCCATGTTGCCTGCAGCATGGGTTCAGATGATATGATTATGAAAAAGGGAATGATTTCCTGCCCTGTGGAATTTAATTTTATGAATGGAGCCATGTAGCACGGCATAGTAGCTTCAAAAAACACCATAAGAGACATGGCAAGAGAAACCAAGTTGCACACTATTCCGCTGTATGTAAAGCAAAGCTCACTTAAACAGTTTGGCTTCCTTGTTTGCTCTTTCATTGTTCCTTGATGGTAACTCTAGCATTATGATTTTCAGAAGCACATAGCACAGAATGGTTTATGATGTTTACTTAGCATATAGGACAATAGATGGAAAAGTGCCATAATTTGTGACGCTGACTGCAAAATAAACCTATCATCATTCACGCAGAGCGTTGTTCCTTTGGATAAACAGCCACGTTGTTGGTTGGCAGGAACAACTGTCGCCTCCCGGGTCCTTGTCGGAGCTGCACATCTTTGGGCCTCACGCCACTGGTGTTTGAGCAGAGCTGCCTTTTGACTCCAGTGGGGCAGTGCTGGCACTGCACAAGCTTTTTGTCCTTATTTAGATAAAATAAAGATCCCTGAAAGGCTTCCCGGCACAAAAAAACTCATGTGGCGCCTCACAATAGCTGCCGACATGGGAAAGTTCCAGGGAGGCCCCAACTAACAGTTCTGATGTGAACATCTTGGGGCTGGGGGTAAGGCAGAGACTGAGCCAGACCCATGTTTGGCCCCCAGCTTTCCTAGGCCATCCTGGACTCCCAGCCAACATGTCCATGTTTGACTTACCAGGATAAGGAATCTGCTCATGCCCAGTTTGATTTATGAAGACATCTTTGGTATGTTGAGGTGGGTTAGAGTCCAAAGTGACTGATCAGGCCAGTGCTTTTCTTATGAGACTTTAGGTGAGGCCTTCTATGAGGCTTCTTGGAGGCTGCAGTTAGTGAACTGAACCAAGAGTTTATCTGAGAAAAGGTCCAGCAAATTTCCACACTCAAATTAGAAAATCCTAGAAGACAGAATGGGAAGAGACCTTGAGAAGGTAGCAATTTGTTCTTCTGATCTAGGACCTGAACAGTTAGACCAAGCCTACTGCTAGTACATGAATATTGAACCTCTTCTTAATACTCTGTGATGATGGAGATACCATAACCTCCTTCAGTAACTTCCTTCAGCATTCCTCGTTTTCAGCTTCAACACTTTCCTCTGTAATGTCTACCTTAATTCCCTTTTGCTGCAGTTCAAGTGCCCAATTGCTTATCTTCTTTGGACAGGAGACACAGAGCTCTTCACTACCTTCCTCTTTGGTTCTCTCATTATTGTGTCTCTGGACTATCAGATTGTGTCCTCTCCGCCTTGTCTAGACTGAACAAACACATTTTTTCAGCCGCTCTTCATATGTCATGTTTCCCAAATTTCTAACCCAAATTTCTAATTTTGTGTGTGTGTGTGTGTTGCTGTTGTTCTACTCTGGAATATAGATAGTTCATGTCTTTTTTAAAGACCTCCCCTTCCCAGGGCTAAGCTGGACTCCCACAGCCCGTATGTGTGGACTCACTCCCCTCTCATCAAAAGTTAATTAGGAAGCCCTATTCATGGTCTGGAGTTGATTTAACCCCAAATTAACAAGTCCCATGACAATTTTCCCAGTCGCAGAAAAAAGACCAGAGGAGGCCTTCCTAGTACTGAGAAATATGAAAAGCTGGAGTGTCTTGTATAAGACATTTTGATTTACTAACTTTAGTCTGTTAAGTTTTTCTCATGGAGGTGTCACCTTTTGAATAGTCAGGAACAGTCAAATACTAGGCAGAAGGGGACTGTATGTCCCACGGTTCACTGTGTCCCTTTTGACAAAAGCTATTTTTTGCTGTCCACCCTGGGAGCGGTTATATCACTGATGACAATTCAAATAGTACAATAGATTACCAGTCAAGCTACTTGTATACACATGATTGAAAAGAACTGGCCAGGATGAATTTGCCAATATTTAGGTCAATCCAGTCTAAAGTTTTTATCCTGATAGAGCAGTAAGATTTTTTTCTGTGGAAAGTGAAGCTGTGACTGAGGTCTTTTATCAGAACTATAGTATCAGCTCACGTGCAGTTCCTATAAATAATAGTTTATTTAGTACTAGTTAAGGAGTACTGTTGCACTAGGTTAAGGGAGAAATGTGGCTAAGATGATTCATATAAATCCTATTCTGTGCAAAACACTCTTTGCCTTTTCCAGGCTTCTATTGTTATTCACTAAGAGAGCTTGTCTTTTCAGAGTAGGAACTTTCCAGTTCTAGTTGCACTTCAGTAAAAAATAATAATATCACCTCTGAAAAAATAGCCAGGAAAGTTTTCACGAAGAGCATGTCATCATGTCAACTCTGTTCAGTGGTGAAGCATTGCATTCAGTAAATATATATTTGGGAGCTACTTTATGATCATTGACATTTGACATTGTTCTTACATCTCTCCCTATTAGCATGTTTCTGTTTGGAGTGTACTTGACCTATTTCAGAAATATTCCTCATCTTTTCCAATTATTTACTGGGAAGCAATAACCCTGGAAAGAGCTACTGCGTTTTACAGGCTGCAAAGTTTCATGCTAACAAGAGGCCCCTCTTGTGTTGCTTAAGTGTCTCGTCTATGAAGGTAAATATATTCCTGGATTTAATTAGGAGTTTCAGTATTAAAATTTATGCAGATAGAACCAGTTGGGGAGGGAAGAGAAAGGCGAAAGAGCAATGGTGTATTTCATATTGCTGGAACAAGCTGACCTATTCATTCTTCCTGAGGGGCTCTACAGCCAAATATCTGTGATCTCTTGCATGGAGAGACTGTTTAACTCCTCACATATAACAGTAGGTTACAAACAATTCTTTCAGAAGAATCTAAGTTTATTGTACATAGACAACTAGCCTTCATGGAAAACTTAATTTTGCTTCATATTTGAATGTTATTTTTCATATGTATATTTTTCATATGTAGAACTAAATCTGAAGGTGATATAACAGGGTTTTGAGCGTAGGCTGTACAAGGAATATGTAAAAGGAAATTTCAGATCCTGGAGCAACAGGAGAGACCTGTCCTGTGATATCTCATTCTATCCAATCCTATCCTACGTTGGATTTTGATACAATATTTTTCACAATATCCATGTGGTTTTCAGTCATACACTCACAGAAGCACAGCCTGATCCTCTGCAGACTCAGGGCAAGGACATGAGGCACACTGAGAGCAGTTGTGGTGTGCTCAACCCCAGCAAGGTGGCAATGTGAGAAACTGTTTCAGATAAGAGATTTACATCCCGGTCTGAGCTCACATGGGAATGGCATTCAGATCCTGCTTTGAGTCCAAGGGGACTATGGCATGCATTTTGTTCTGCTGTGTACAACTGCAGTGAGCAATAGAAGAACCCTCCCTGTATGCCCAGGAGTGTTCTCCCAACTGAGCAGATCTTAGCCTTAATTTCAGGGGAGCATTTAGATTACGAAAATGGAGCTAACAGGCAGTTATACTTTCCTTGGGAGGAACAGTGGTAGTCACAAAGACAACACTGGTCTTGGCTCTGATCTAGCACCTCCAGCATGAAGCAGCAGTGACTCCATGGCAAAAGATTTGTACATAAAGCAAGGGAGCTCAGCATCCGGCCTCCGTGAGTTGTGTCATTGTGAGCCTAGATGCAAGCGAGAGCAGTTCAAAGGTGGCATATCCCATATTCATATAATGTGTGATAGAGAGTCCAGAGCATCAGAAGTTAGAGATCACTTGAGGAAACAAAACTGTGTCAAAGGCAACAGGGGAATTGTGCTCTTTCTCCCGCCACGAACAGTTCACCTTTTTGTCCTCCTTTTTGTATCTATGTTGCACCTGGTGCTCTTTGATTTTCATTATCAGGTACACTTCTCTGGGGGGCTTGGGGACAATCGTGCTAGAAAGCATCACCTTCCTTTTGGGCACAGCTTCAGCTCTTTGTTCTGCTATCGTAGGGTAATTGAATGCTAATAAATCAGCTCACTGGTTCTGAGTATCTAAAATGCTTCCAGTCACTAAAAAAAAATATGAGATCTGTCTCTTTATTTCCTTTCCTTGATTTGCTACGTGCTTTTCTTCCATTCTTTCTCAAGAGACCAGTACTCTGTTTCACACCAGTCAGAGAAAAGGAAAGATGCTTCAGCACCAGCCTAGCTTCTTCTTTCCTTCTCCCCCGCTCAATGATGCAAAGTCACTCGCTTCCAGCACAGCACAATGGGTCTTTTCAGCTCCAGGGTCCTACACAGCAGATGTGCAGCTCTGTGCAAGCCTAAATGTAGCCCTATACCTTGGCATGCCTGCCGAGTGACATGATGGAAGGATGTCCTTCCATCACATTGTAGGACACAGGGCATGCTGTACAGTGACAAGCCCCCTCTTACTGATTTAGTGGGTTGTAGCCACTAAGTTACGATGAAATAGACCTTAATCTCTTCCCACCTTTCTGCAAGATGTGATGTCAATGGAGTTACCTTCTTAGGGCAGTGACTATAGCTGGGGACACTAAGTGTAGTCCTTAAGAATAGATCAAGCCAGGATGACCCAGATCTCAGAGGAGACATCCTTGAATCCGCAGGAATGGCAGAATCTGGCCATAAATAGAGTGCACCGCAAAGAAACACATTTTAAAAAGTAGCAACAACAACAACAGTTGCAATTATTCTACCAAATGGCAGTAATTTGTGCTGATCACACTGTGGTCTGCCAGTACCTTGCCAACTTGTTCCTACTGCAGTCATTAATATCAGTTTATTTTGCACACAAAGAAAATATTTTTCATTTAAACGTCTCTGCGCACTTTATGAGTCATTAATGAAATCTCATGATATCTATGACCTAAAAAGAGCACTATGAGCTACTTTTTCTTAGGCAAGAACCACGATTTGCTGGTTGTTGGACGAACTCATTTATCACTTCTTGTCCTTCATATTTGTGGCCCTGTTTTCTGGAATAATAAGAGCTTGGCTTGAGGAATGGGCATGAAATGTGGTTGTGTTTAAAATTTGTTTGTTTTCATTGTTTTTCTTTAGCTTTGTTCTTGGAGCTTGTACAATAAAGGCAAATAATTTAAAGGACACAGAGGGCTGGAGTCTGGTTTTATACAGCGTGTGGGAGGTTGACTGAAAAGCTATAGCCAAGTGAGGGGACCGCCTTCAGCGAGACTGAGGTGAACTAAAGTATTTAAAGACTCTGGAGGACCTCAAGTTGGAACAATTTTCATCTTCTCCCTCAGCTTGTAACTCACACCCAGGCTGAACTCAGCTACTAACGTGGAAGTTGCACCTCTTAAGTCATGGGCTGCAGAACTGGCTCAAGCATCCAAGCTGAGCGCAATTTGGACAAACTCACCTGCCGAGTCATGCAGCCAGGAGGCAACAAGGAAGAGGCACTAAGCCTGCATGAATCACTGGTAACCACTCTCGCGCTAATTGACACATTCCTGGAATTCCTCTGGAGCTTCTTGGCAGGCTGAGCTCCATCTCTTTCTTTGGCTGCCGGTGAAGTGGAAGGCGCGCTGCGTTGGCGCAAAGACTTTTTTTCTTGTAGACAAAGGGACACTACTGCTGCGTATGAGGCCTCCAAGGGCTGCACAAGAGGAGCTTTAGCCCAGGTTGCATCTGCGAGTGCCAGGGGTGCTCCTCCTCCCCTCCATCTGATCCTTCCCAAGCCGCTTGCTTCAACTTCTCTGTGGCTGCTTCAGCACACAGGAACACCCCACATTCCCCTAGGGAAGACCCTAGGGAAGCACCAGTTTATCTCACCATCCAAGCAAGATGGTGCAGCCAGGAAGTCACAGAATTTCCTTTCCGTTGTTAAAATGAGTCTGCTAAAGCTCAGAGACTTCTCAGATGGCCCCTGCTGAATCCATAGTATGATACCTGGTTCAGCCTGAGCAGCTTATTACAATGCACCAGGTACTGTTACACACAGTACTGTCATTTGGCCTAGCTCGTCTCACCAGTGGTGCTGGTTAAAGGAACTATGATGGTTAGAAAGCTCAAGGAATGTTCTTCATTCAGGTTTGTCACTCATCTTTGCCCCATGGGTCTCAGCACACGTCGTGAACATCCCCAGGAGCCACCTTGGAGAAACCAGTCCGCCAGCAGAAGGCTTAAAATGAGTGTGCTGGCAGTCCAAAGGCTCCAAACAGAAATCACTTGTTTAGTGGTAGGTAGTTTGACTCCCTCAAATCAGTGAAGAGGAAGCTAAATCCTGCAAAAAAAAAAAAGAAAAAAAGAAAAAAAGGGAGAAAGAAAATGTCCCTGGAGGTGCTGGCCGAGGACTTAGTTCCTGTGAAAGCCCCAGTGAAGAGTCTGGTGTCAGTCTCCTCTGCCGTGGAAAGGACATCTCAAAATACTGTCCTATAAATGATCTGGCTGAGCAGGGAACTGCCAAATGGAGCATGTGGGAAAAAAATATGCTAGGGTTGTACCCCCAATCTGCTTTGGAGTTCACCCATTTCTTCTAGGAGAGATATTCCTCTGGAAAATACTAAAACTTGCTTCTGAAGACAGATTAAACTCCTACTTTCCTTGCTAGGCAGAGAATTCCTCCTTGCTTTTGAACACATCCATAGAATAAGGAGGAACCACATTCCCATGGTTTTTATGCAGTATTTGGATAGTGGCTGCATTTGCCAATGACAGACTCGGTTCCCACCTCTGCCAATGCGCATCTGCAAGGATGGTCCAAGCCATGTGGATGAGTTTCCAGTATGTGATAGGTACTCAGAGATCTCCTGGCTTTGGAGGAAAGCTCCATCTCTCTGCCAGGTCCCTCCATCACAGCTCTTGGTGCCTGAGCCGTGTCTGTGCTGCTGTACCTATGATGACTTTCTTCTCCCACTGTTTTCTTTGGTTGGTTTTTGAATCTGCTGTGCATTTGTGTAGGGCAGTTCTGCAGCTTAACTGAGCATCTTGTGAAAAGCTCTTGCAGTCTATTTTAAACCTGCTGCTTTGTTGTTTCCTTGGCTGATCCCTAATTCTTGTAATTTGAGGAATGGAGTTCACTCTTCCCTGTCCACCTTCTCTGTAAAGCCAGAGGAATTTTACAAGTGTAAACAGGCAGGCATAAATCATTAATACTAATAGTTTTCAATCAGTATTCTTTCCTTTTCACAACACAGGCACCCTCCCCCATATATCGATTGAGCTTTTTTAGTCATTACCAGTGTATTTACATACTACATGCATATTGGCTGTTTTATTATGAAAAGACATACTATGGTAGAAGGTTATGAATTGGGAAAGGTCAGACAGAAGCTTAGTAAATTTCTAAGAAAGCTGAAAAAATAGGTCATATAAAGTGTCTTGCTTTAAAGCAATGGGCAAATCAAAGCTGATGCAGCCAATTATATTTTCCCAAGTACATATTTCTCTTAATTAAACAATTGCCATGACTGCATTTTAGCTGAATGAGTTCAGTACTGTCCTTTTTAAAAAGCAAAGAGCTCAGCACAAGGCACTGCAAAGTTACTTGGTTTCCTTTTGTCTGATTGGAGTTTAGACATATGGCTAATCATGCCTGAAACATGTAATTGTATCCAGGGCAAAATTCATACCATTATATAGGGAGAGTTCAAGTGTTTCCCCATTATTTTGAAATAATTTAAAACCAGGATTACACTGTATTATGTTCCATTCGGACCTTAAATGTCCATGTGCATTTATATCAGCCGCCTGGCTGTCACATCCGTGCTTACTGCCTCAATGAGTAGCAGTGAAAGCAGCCAGCACATTAGCTCTGGGAAAAGGCAGAGGCTTTTCTTTATAAGAAGATAGCTAGGGCACAGCTTGCTATAACTGCTCCCTGTTTTGCTTAATGGAAAACGAAGTGAGAAATAGTTAAAGACAGATCAGGCAGTACTAATGATAATCCAGGCTGTTGACATTTTATAATAGAAAAATGCATTCTATATCATTCTTAATATAATAATAAAATGTAAAATTTTGAGTCAAAATATTCTCTGTAGCAAGTTAGCATGCTGTTTTTATTAGCAAATAACAAATTAATAGCAAATTTACAAGAACAATAAATAAGCAGCATATTACATCCAGAATCTGTTGCACTTTTCTGTGAATAAATTATACATATACATAAATCTATGACTGCATGACTTGGAGACCTAAATCCATAGCTTTATTTTGTGCTATCAGAGAAGCTTTTTATGAGATGTGCATTGTATATATTATGATTTTTGTTGTACTCATCACTGCCGCTGTGCCCATAACCCCACACACTTCTCTAGAGGTACGTGGAGGACATTGTATAATTACCCACAGGGTGGTCCCAAGCGGCGCTTTGCTTTTATTGGTCTAATTAGCTGCAGGGAGCTAATTTGTATCGGTGCGTATGTGCTTGTGGGTGGTGTATGAGGCAGATGGGCGCAATTGGCTTTGACCACACTCAGCACTATGTGCCAGGTACACCAAGACGTATATAATATAGATACCAGTGCATTACGAGCGGCTCATTGAGTCCAGCGCTCCTCCTCCTCCTGCTTTGTGCCTCTCCCTGTAGGAGCATCCTTGAGCTGCCGCAGCCGCGTATTCCAGGGCCAACTTTGGATCCGCTCCTGGGAAGCCGCCGCGGCCCCGGCTGCGCGGCCGGGGGGCTCTGCGCTCGCCCTGCGCCTCGTCCCCGCGCGCGGGGCTCGCGTGTGGTCCCCGCGGGATCGGCTGCGAACGCGGGCAATTAGCGGCCCCGCGCCGGGACCCCACGTGCGGCAGCGGGGCCCGCGGCGGTGCCGGCCACGGCCGCCCCGCGGGCGAGTGCACCGACCCCTGGCACCGGGGTCAGCCCGCGCCGCAGACAGCCCCCGAGCTCAGGAAAAAACCCCGGAGATCAGAGATGCCATCGGTGGCCGGGCCCCCCCAGCTCGCTGCCCCGCGCACAACACATGGATTCAGAGAGGGATCATTTGGAAAGCATTTGCGAGCATATGGGTCGTTTTTAAGTCAAGATTTCTTTAATTCACTGTGTTTCCTCTTTTTTTCCTTTCTTTTTTCTTTCCTTTTTTTTTTTTTTTTTTTTTTTTGAGGGGTGGAATGTATTTAAATGAAGGTTTTTGGGTGGGAGTCACTTTTGTTTTGTTTTGTTTTGGGGGGAGAGTGTAGCCCCCCATTGCAGAAAGCACGGCTGGAATAACATAAAGGAGGGCTGAGAGGAGCAATGAAGCTGCCCAGGCACAGCTCACTCCCAGCTCCGTCCCTTGCGCGGAGATTAAAAGAACAAACACTCCGCTCCTCTTAATGATGGCATTACCAAGTATAATTAATTAGAAGGGTAGCAAAAGGAATCGGTTCTCTGATGCTAATTACCTGCCTAAAAGGATAATATGCTCTTGTGTTACCAGCCTAGATCTGAAAGAAATATGTCTATTACTGCTACCGCAGCTAATAAGCTGCCAGTAAGGTAAAATACACAAGGGTGATACATGCCTGTGTTTATTTATACGTGTGTATGTATACATTTGCATGTATATAATGACATATTTTATGTATACACTGCATACACATATAAACATGTATTATCGCTATGTGTTTATATATGAACATTTACAGCGCGTCATTAGACGTGCATGTTGATAGACAATCAGGCAGAAAGACAAATATTTATGGCAACACTTCTCCACGGTACTTCTGCCAAATGATGGGAGCAATAAATACTGGCTCCCCAACCTTTGCCACTCTTGGCCTGTGCAATTAGGTCTGGGATAGGAGCAGGGCTGTGTTTTCCTTTACTTGGATGGAGAAGTGACGGCCCATTAGCCTAAGAAGAACTAATGACTGGCTGGCACTGAATTGCAGAGGAATTTTAGCTGCAGAAAATTGTCAGCACCTTTTAGTCAGAGATGTCTTTGGGCAGGCTGAACACGTTCTGCTTAGTGCTCCCTGGTTATAGGGGAGGATTGCTAAATGAATGGTGAATTAGCAGTTAAAATGCACGAGCTTTTGGATTTTTAGCAGAGATTTGTTGTTCTTATTGTTATTTTAAAAAGTTGAAATGGATATATGAGGCAGCCTGGGTAAAACCCTGCCTCCAGAACTGCTTTAGAAACTCCAAGGAAGGGAATCACCGTATATATGTATAGGGGGATATGACTGTTATTAAAAATGTATCTTCTTATTTGCCTGCATCTTTCTTCCCACTCTCTTGCACATACACACAAATACAGACCTGTGGATGTGCCTGTGCACATGGGGGCATGAACACATCCATGTGTGTCCTGCTGTGCACACTCATATCCACCGTGCTATGTGTGTATGTGCAATACCTGGGAACATGCAAATGCTTCAGCCCATGAGCAAATCTGTGCCCTGGGGGCACATCGGGGTGCAAACATATGTGTGCACACATGTATGTGCTTGCAGGTATGTGGGTCCCCGTGCATTTCGGCAGCATGTGTATGGAGCTCTGTGCAGGTGCGAGTCCCGTGCATGAACACAGACTTTGGTTTTCAGTGGTCTCCTGTCTTTTCAGACAGCTCCCCAAAACCTCCCTCTTTCCCCCTCCTGCCCACTCAGGTCGTCCCATTTTCCGAGCCTGTGAATTGTCAACAGAGCTCGAGGCCTTTGCCCAGTGAGCAGAAAGCAGTAAGTGCATTTTAATGTATTATTTATGAGTGGTGGGAAAGTCTAAAGGGGTTTTAATCTCTGCTTCTCCACTTCCTTCCCAGCTGAAAACCATTTCACCTCCCTTCCCAGATATTCAGCTCCAGTGTGTTCCCCTGCCTCGCTCCCATCTGCGCCTTATTTGTACAAATGTTCCCGTGCCTTTAGAAATCATCTTCAAAAAAAAAAAAGAGAGAAAAAAAAAAAAGAAAAGAAAACCCCTCACCAAAACCCATATTGTACTTAAACATTTGTGAAGATTTTGTTTCTCTCAATATGGAAGCAAGAGGGGGCTCTGGGAGGGGTTTTCTCTGAGCAGTGTCTCATTCAGGCCGCTGAGCCCCCTCCTTGAAGTTTCTTTTCAAGGCTGCTGGAAAGTTGGGCAAACTGAAAAGCAAAACAATAATTAGAGATAATTGCTTGTGTCCAAACACAGGCATCAAAGCCTCGGGGGTCTCATTTGTGATGGGGCTCGGTGTGTGATCCAGGAAAAAAAAAAAAGTAAAAAAAAAAAAAAAAAAAGGTGACCCTTATTTTATTTATTGAGTGGGGGAACAGAGAGAAAGTGCCAGATGGAAGGACCTCAGAGCAATCTCCAACGGCTCAGCCCTGCCTGCTTGGGCGCACAGGCACTGAGGCTGGGATAAAAGGGATAGAAAGCAGGGTCAGGAGAGGTTGCATAATTACTAAGGTGGAGGTAGAAGGGGTGAACGGGGAGACCAGGGTCTCCCTGGCCCCACCACAGGGATCTGCACAGACGCCCATTTCATGTGGCCAGACGGGTACCAGGGATGCTGCAGGATGCCACCCCATCCCCGTGCAAGGGGACGCAGGGGTCCTGCATTTCGAGGTGCTCAGCTCTCCCTGCCTCCTAGCTGGGTCCCCTGTGTGCATCCAAGAGGAACTGACACCCAAAAGGCTGTGCCCAAATTCCTCCCTGGTGGGAGCAGCATGAGCATAGCAGCCCCCAGGGCTACCTACAGCACGAGCTATGCCAGCCTGAGAGAGAAAAGAAATAAAGGGAAAAGACCTTCCAGCATCTACCCCCCTACCTGCCCAGAGAGGCAATAGCAGGGACTGAATATGGCTGGAGATGGCAAGAACTGACTGCCCAACATCCATGGGTTTGGTGGCTCTGAGGCTGGAAATGTCTGAGGAGAGGAGAGGCTAAAAAAATACTCAATCCAAGTAGCTGTGAACACCAACACTGCTCTCCTATGGGGAAAAAATATATAATGGGTGTGTGCATATATATATATATATATATATAATTTACATATATAAAACAATTTGTATACACATATAATTTACATTATATATATACTTTATAAATATAATATTTTATATTTATATGTATAATATACTATGTAAATATATAACTGTAGGCATAGGGAGCAGTCCTTGCACTGGCTTAAAAAGGTCGGATTCTGCAACACTTGCGCAAACAAAACCGCCTCTCCCGGTGCCGGGAAGGTTCTGCACATCTTGGGAGAGAGCGCAGGGAGTTTATTGCCTTTCCGGCCCCCTCTGCAGGTGCAGGGGGGGAACGGGGCTCTCGAGCTAACGCGGCGGTTTTGGAGGCTGACCAATTCCCCCCTGCCCGCAAGCAAGGTGCCCGAGATGAGGTGTCTCCCTGGGGGGTGGCGTTACCGTATCACTCTATGCCGTGGGTTAAGGAGCTTTTATTTAATTAGCTTTTGATTAGGGTGATAATTAACAAGCGGGAAAGCTTCAGGACAAGCGGCTCCGCATTCCTGCAGGACTGAGGGTTTCACCTCCCTGTCTATCCCTTGTGCTTTTTGCCACCATCACCCACAGCTCTCTCTCTCCCCCCCCAGTTTTTCCTTCCCTCTTCTTCTCTGCAGTAGCGAAAATCTGTCCCGCTCCCCACTCCGATCCCTTCAGTGGCAGTTCCGTTCTGCTGTCTCTCAGGCTTCCTCCGTATTTCGATTTAGCGCTCTTTAATGTTTCTAACCTCCTTCCGACCTTTCCTCCTTTCTCACTCCTGCGTAGAAAAGAGATGTAAAACAGTCCATAGGCAAGAGCGCAAATGGTCTTTTACACGATCGTATTGGCTGATAGAAAATAATTTTGCAAAGGCGCCAAATACGCTTTGCCTTTTGCACAAAACCAGCAAATTTCGTTGTTTGATTCGTGTAGCGCAGCCGAGGAGAGGCTCTGGATCGCGCTGGCTGCCGCGGGAGGGGCTGCCTGCTTCGCTGTGGTTTTTTTTTATTATTATTATTTTGCTTTTGTTTTATTTCTTCTCAGTTTATTTGCAGAGATTCGTTCGCGGGTATCGAGTTCTGGCTGCTGCGGCGGAGGGACCCGGGGTCCCTCCCCGAGGCGACGTTTCTCCCCGTGGGCAGAGCCAGGGTCCAAACAAACCCCGCGTGTTCGTGTCCCCCAGGGTGGAGTCTCTCCCAAAGGCACCTTCACAGCGTTTTTCCTTCCAATATCACCCCGGGCGTTCCCCAGTAATTTACAAATTCAAGTATGTCAAATTGCATATGTACATATATGGCATAAGTATAAATCATACAACATGATACAGTTATAAAGTATGTGATGTCTGCGTATGTGGCATGTTGTACAGGTATTACATAAATTGGAATTGTTTCATATACAATTGTTTTGCATAGGAAATATTTTGAAGTATATTTATGTATATCCTCAATTTAAGTGTGTCCCCAAATTATCTTTACTACATTTATGTATATAAATTTACGTACAAATTATGTACATAATACACTTTTATAAGTGTATAGAGTGAACAAATTTATATATTATATACACAATTACATAAACCTTCAAAAAACCTTCCAACCTGGAAATACAGTCACACTCACGAGATATATATACATGAAGACTGATTAAAAAAGGGGCATTTTTTATAGTGTCCATCAGAAGAGAAAGGAGCTCCCTATTTTTAGCTATATCTAGCTCCATCTTGGAACGATTCTTGAGCTGTGCACGAGCACTGAATGTATAGATACACATAGGCGCACATCCTTTTAACTTCTCGGTGGGCAGCTGTGCGCAGCCAGTCGTGCTGCTCGGCTCTCCCGCTTGCTCTTCCTCCCCCGCTTCCTCCTCCTCCTCGGCGGCCAGGGCTGCGGGAAGGGCTCCCGCAGCTGCCCCCGCCGGGCTCTCCCGGCGATGTCCCTGATCCCCGTGTCCCTGTCCCGATGTCCCGATCCCGGCCCTCCGGACCCCGGTGCCGCTTTTCCCGGGACCGCAGCGGGGCTGGAGCCGCCCCGTGCTGGCGCCGCCGGGACGCCACGGTGACGGCCTGGACTGAGCTCGGCCGGGCTGCCGAGGGGCAGTCCCGGTCCACTCCGACCCAATCCCGGTCCGATCCGCGCAGGATCCTTTTCCCTGGAAGAAGGAGGAGGAGGAAAAGTGATCGCGGCAAAGCTTTAAGGCTAAATAGAACTGCCAATGCAAGCTAAGCAAATGTTGTTTTAGGAAAGGGCTCAGCTCTAGACATGGTTTATTTGAAGGTTTATGTAACTGTGTTTATTCTCTATAAATGTGCCAGTGTCATGGCACATATATAAGTGGTGGTCACTGGTAGGAGCTGGGCTGCCTGCTGCAGGAGCGGGGCTGGGAAGGTCTGTCCCTGCTTCACACTTCTAGACTTCCTGGGTTTAGTAGATATTTTGTGGCTGTCATCAGGAAAGTTCAGCACCCAGTTCTTGCTTATGTGCAAATGCATGTAATATGTAATGTAAATTATGTCATACAATATGTAATATACAGAACAAATGATACATAACATAAAACATATACTCTGTTCCATATGAAATTGAATCTGTGATAATGGGAGCCAGACAGTAATGTGTGATACTGGAAGATATTACATTTTGCTTGTGCCTTGCAGGTAAAGCTCAGGCTACAAGTTATTAGTTACCTTGTTTGGTGATCTTCAGATTATTCATACGTAGTTAACCCCTGGGGACTAAATCATTCCACACTGCGGCTGCCTCGGGTCAATATCTGTGAAATCTTTCAGCCACAATCTGTCAGTTTTCTCCTGGACTCAGACAAGGAAAACTGCAGTGTCTTGCCCTTGGTTTATATGTATGTGTATAGTTCCCATGTATGCATATAGCGATTGTTTCTTTGCAAAGCTGAAATATCTGAAGGTTGGCAAGTTAGCTTTATTAGGGACATGTGGGATTGTGAAATGCAACCGAAGTCACCCAGGTCAGAAGCCCAGGAAGGAAAGATGTATTATGGGGGTCTTGATGACATGAGAAACACAGTCTTGCTGGCTCACTTCTGGGCAGCATACCCATACTGGAGCCAGGCAGAAAGCTGGTGGCTTCATCTGCTAGCTCCTTGAGTGGCCTCCCCCACATGGAGGAGAAGCTATGGGAGTCAAGCCAGGGAGGAGAAGAGCTAGCGTGACTTTCCGAGTGCTGCAGAAGTGACTGTGATCTGGAGCCAGGGATGCACATTACTATGGTCTTTAGGAGCTTGGTTTTCTCTGTTGTAACAGCTGAAGGCGTTAGAGGGAAAATGAGGCAAGGGCTGAAGAAAGAGAAGGAAAAGTCTCTTAATTAAAGGAATGGATTGCTGCCTGGAGAACTGTGTGCTCTCCTGGTCTCTGCCACCATGTTTCTCATGTGATGCTGGAGAAGTCACTTCAAGTTTTGCAAGAGGAAGAGCAGCAATACTCAGCACATGCGAGGCTGCATGTGCGTGTTTATAAGTCACAAACACCCACACGGTACCCGCATCTGCTAATAGGAAGCACGTGTATATCCACAGAAAATCAGCTTTGGGTTTTCGGGGGAATAGTTGCATGTGAGAGAAATACCGAAAAAAAATAGATGAATAGGCAGGCACACAAACACGTAAAACACAGCTTAAAAATTGAGAATACAGTAACGGAGATCTTTAGCAAAGGCTGCTCTATGCAAATCAACTGAAAATCTTATCAATGGAGTATCAATCTGTAAAAAATTACATGAAGTAGAGTTTGTTCTCTGCATTAGTTATATGGCACGATCTGTGTTTTTAGACACTGCAAATATTTGCTTGCTATCTTTAGCAAGCTGTTTGTTCCTTGGCCATTGCTGAAGCATTAAGTTATGATTGTCAGGATCTCACAGTTCTTTTCTAATCATTGATAATATTGCTTACTAAAAAAAAAAAGTATTATTCTGCTTTCTCCTCTACATTTAAAAAGAGATTTCCATCTCTTGTGATTAATTTGCACTGCAGGTGACTCATAATCATCAGACTGGGCCTATTAATTTAGTTGAATTGCTGTTTTTGAAAGGAAATAGAGAAGTTTCTCTGAAGTACCATCAAGTGTGTTTCTTTCCCCCTCCCTAGTGAAGCGAGACACATTTTTTCCCTTACGGACTGTGTGCAAAATAATCAGAAACAAACTGGTGGGGCGAAGGAAGGGAACAAGACATTTGTTACAACCTTTGACTTTGACTTGTCCCTCAGCTAAGAAGGGTTTATGAGGGGACTTTGACTGTAGATTCACAAATTTTCACTTGTTTTCTGCTGCATAGTGATCCCTTAAGGAGCTATAGGTCAGCTCTATAAAGTATGTTGTGTGTAGCTTCTGATGGGGTCAGGAAAGATGATAAATGTGCTGGTTGGATTGCTGCATCCCAGTCATGCATTATCTGGACATCCTTTTTAACAGCCTAAAGAGCAGGATCATCAAGCCTGATGCAAGTCAGTGCATTTCTCTACGTTTTCCTTAGTTTATTTTTGAGTCTACCACTCAGCAGCATCATAACACCCAGCAATCCCTACACCTTTTGACTAACTTTTCATCATGTTCCATGGGCCTCTGCACAAATCCGTTGTATTCTCTGTCCAAACACATTAGAATCTTTCTTTCAGTGCTTCAGCTGGAAGAGTTTTAGGGTACCTGGAGCAACTGTGGATTATTCTCCATCCGTGGAAACATTGGCAGTGCAACTGGATAATGCCCGAGTAACCTGATCTGACTTTGACGTTAGCCTTGCTCAGAGGAAAGAGTTAGACTGGGGACCTTCAGCTATCCCTTCCACCTGGAATTACTCTATAGTCCTGTTCTTGCTCCTCTGTGCAAGACTCTCTCTTTGCTTGTTAAGCACTTGTGGCCTCCATATAACCAGATCATTTCCTTTGTCTTGCACTGTCCTCTAGCTTCGGTACCTTTCCCTCTCCCTCTGGTTGCTCCTCCAATAGACTCAGAGAGCTCGCTCAAACTTTTTGAAGCCTTCAGCTTACTAGACATAAGCAGGGACTGATGCATGCACTGTGGGGGATGCTTAGTCACAACCTGACTCAGCACAGAGTGAGCTGCTCATACCTGCATGAGGTTGGTGCATGAGGCACCAACCCCACTTCTCTCCAAGCAGCAGAGTTGGGGCAAGTTTTGTCACTAGCAACCTTGGCACTTGAGCCTTATCTGGCATTGAAAGGTCGTTGGCCAACTCCTTAGACTGTTGCTAATCCCAGGGAAATGCCCCACATCTCCACCCTGATTGCTTAATCCTGGCATCTGCAGCTTTATTTCCGAAATCACAGCTAAGCAGTGTGGCTGGATTAAGCAGCAGCAGCTACTCACACAGCTGTGAGCTGAGCAGAGCTGCAGGGAAGCCAGTAGTGCACTAGTGGGAACTGCACTTCTGTGTTTTGCTGTTCATTTCTGTGAGAAGTTGGTTTTATTTCAGGGCCCCGAGCATGTTTTCCTTCAGTCTTTTCAGTTTTCTACTTTTTTTTTTTGACTTTGAGAGTACCACGACTGGCAAAAGTGCAGTCAATAAATGTATCTTCTTAGCACCTGCAACTCTCAGCTCTGCTTCCAAGTACCCCCTTGAAATACATTGCAAAGAGGGTGTGCGTGCCCCAGTTTTGGGAATCCCTGGTCTGAACCTTCCTCAAGCTTCCAGCAGAGTGACAGCGAAGCATCCTGCTGACTCTGATGAAAGGATGGGACATATTCCCAAGAGATGTAGGGATTTTGGGGGTATTGCACTGTTGGGTTCTCAGTGGGATTTGAACCAATGACTGAAATTAGAAAGCTCCCTGGAGTGAGCTGGTTCCACTCCCACCCCATCCCAATTTTAGTTTTTCATCTCTAATATATAATCTCTGTATATTTGACAAGCTGGGGTTCTGAATTCAAGCTCTACTGCCAAAGAGCCATGGATGGAAATAACCGAAGAACCTAATGTACCTCCTGCACTATGTAGCGTGCAAACGGAGCACAAACACCCCAAATCTTTTGTTCTGCCTTTGATTTTGATTGACTTCGAAGAAACATTAAGAATAATAATGAGAAGCTGCTGACATCGCGGCCTGAGGAATGCAGCATTGCTAGGGAACAGATGGCGCAAAGACGTTTTTTTGGAAACTTTTAAAATTTGAACTTGGCACCTGGGCCTTTCTTAGGCAAATGCTGTAACTTGGAGCAGTTGCATCCTTTGGTGGCTGGGATCCATTGAAAGCCAGGGATTTTGCTGCAGAGGAATGCAGCTCTAGCAGCATGCAGAGCACTGAGTGCAGTTGAGTTTCCTCTCTATGCAGTAAATAATTTTTTTTCTTCCAGATTTGAGAGTACTCAGTCCTTTACCTGTATTGCAACAGGAAGCAAACTAACAGAATTCAGTTTCATAGGTGTAAAGCTAATGTGAACTAATTCACCAAGGTTTAAAACAAATTAAAAACAAACCAAAACAATTTAAAAACAAAAAAAAAAAAAAAAAAAAAAGAAAAGAGAAGGAATGGTTGTCAGTTTGACTGGCAGTTCAGTTTGTTCAGTTCAGTAGTTTTCACACTTTTTGTTTTTTGTATTTTCTTTTTTTGCCTAGCAAACCTGCACTTATTTGCAAATGGAAGTTAGATGGTCTGCAGCAAATTTAACCCTTCTGGCTTTTCTTCATTTTAATTCATTGTACATTCAACCTTCTTTGATAGTTGAAATGACTGATACCATTACTGTTAGGATGAATTCAAATCTTGTGAAGAAAAAACATCACACCTTCTTCTGAAGACTGTCAGAGATTGAGTCCATATTCTATATTCAATGGTTCGATGTTATAACAAAAAACAGAATCTGGGTTTTATTGCTTATTCAAGTTTGTCTGACATTTACTCCCAAACATTGCACCTTACTAGACGTTTCTCATCTAGATTAAAGAACCATTCTGTGCTTGATATTTTCTTTTTTTCCAGCTGTACATGGACATCCTAGTGAAGTCACCTTTTAATCTTCTTTGTAATAGGCTAATCAGATTGAGCTATGCAAGTCTTATACTAGAAGGTTTTTTTTTTTTTTTTTTTTTAAAAACCCTCAAATTGTATGGATTTCAATATGAACTGACATAAGTG
>JAVCKT010029393.1:0-27248 GCA_032273925.1 Rhynchotus rufescens | reverse complement strand
AGTACAAGGTGTTGAATAGATGTGGGGTGACATTAAAAGCATTGCTCAATTTCCAGAAACGGCACTGAGTTTGGTATTCAGGCATAATTAAACAAAACCATAGTACTGAATAAATGATAAGTAGCCTCATTAATTATCAATAATAGCATTCCACAAAACTGGTGGGATAAGAAGGTTTTTCAAATTAAACAACAAAATCATATACTGGGTGAGATGAACTTGTCAAAAAGCTATTTGCCCTGTTCTCCTTTTCTCAGTTAAGTGGATATAGTTGAGTCAGGGATTTCCACACCAGAACTCCATCTTTAGCCCTGGTGAAATCTGCTAAGAAGATCCTTCATGACTAAAGTTTACAGGCCAATATATTTTCAGTCTTGTCTTCTTCAGCTTCCATGTTTACAGAAAATCTGCTCCTCTATAACCCTTAACAGCAGCAAATACATTTAATCACTGTTTGTTACATTTATTTTCTTAACTATTTGTGCGGCTTATTTTTAATGACTGCAGAGTTTATGGATGCCAGGTAGTGAAAACAGATGCTATATAGCCAAGCTTCTCAAAATGTTTTGTAAAGAAACCCACATGCTTTGAATTTCTGAAGCAGTGACTAGTCAGGTCATAAGTGATGAATTAAAGAATCAATTATGTAATTGCAAGCTTCTTCCCCGAAACATATAGCAAGCAGCAATTATCCGGTCCACAACACATCAACATAGCTTCCAGTAATGTAAGTGCTGTCCTTGAATCTACTGATTTTTTATTAATTTCTTTAAAGCTTTTAAAATTATTGGCCATAATGATGTGTCCTTAGCTATTTTCCTTTCCTCACTAAATTCCTGTTATCAAATAAAGGAGATGTTGACATGCTGTATTAGAATAACTGTAATTAAATCTCCCTAAAGTGTCTGGTGTCTATGATAACTGTTCTTAAGTCAATTTAGATAGCATAGCAGGTCTCAATAAATACTCTCTACAAGGAGCTTACTCATTTTGTGCCTCATACTAATTCATGCCTAACTAACCAGACTTGATAGGTTAGTGGAAATCCTCAAACCACATCCCTTAACTCACTGATTCCTCCATGGAGCGACCTGTCCTTACATCTATAGGAACTGCCAGCCAAGGGTTCAAGAAATACTGCCACGACTATACATACAATGTAGAACTGGATTTCATCTTTGCTGTAGAAACCATTATTTCATGGATAAAAATCCACAAATGACCTGAACACCAAAACAAACATCCTAGAAACCATCAAAAGTTTCTTTGAATCTTTGTGTGTACTGATATCTTGACTAGGATATGGGTGGTCACTTACTGACCGTAAGATTCACCATGTATTGGGTTATTACACAATTACCCTCTGCAAAGAACCTGTAACAGATAAGGGGGAAGAAAAAGATATAGGGGAAGAGTTTGCCCACAAACTAACTCAAAGCAACTGTACTAAAACGTTTTGAAACTTTATTAGGCAAATTTAAATAAGCCTTTCCAGGTTCAGCTGCTTGATGGTACATTCGTTTCTTCCAGGAGTTTCCCTTTTCCTGGCTGGTATAATTCCCTAGCACCCTAAAGGCTCATTACATACCATCTTTGCCAGAATGATTCAAATTTTATCTCTCTGCTTTAATGGATCTCATGAACTTGCTATTTTCAGTCCACTCTTCCCTGCTCAGTATCTTTGCCACCCTCTTTTCTTGATCCTCCCTTTCTCTAATCTGCCCTCCCATGCTGGAAGGAGGTGGGCAGTGTAAAAAGATCAAATGCAGTGCTTGGTCTGCACATTTATTGCAGTAGATAAAAAATAAAAATTAAAAAAAAATAGAACAGGCTCCCTGGATCACAGTTTCACTAATACTCTCAGTTTTTACTGCTGTTGAGAATTCATGAAGTGTATCATGTGATTCAAGCCACAGAATCATTTCAAATGTGATATGATTCGAAGGCATTATAAAGAATTTCATTATACCAAAGAGTTCTATAAATTTTTCTGTGTACTTTTTGGTGATTGCAGGCATCAGAGATAAAGACCACTGCTTTGAAAAAATACTACAAGGCAAAGTAGCCCTTTGGGACCATTTGGATAGTCATTTCCCTTAGCTTGCTTGCCGCAGCAGATGGGGATACTGCCTTGGTAACAACCACAACTGGATGGTTTCCTAACATGCTGCTGTCTTTCTGAATGAGCATCTTCTCTGTCTCCTTAGGCTGTGTCTTGCAATAACAATTTCTCCTGGAGGGTGAACCTACAGGAGAATATAGTTAGTAACTTGCTCCCAGCTGCTCTCTGCTTACTTGAAATCAGGACAATCACTCAAAAATACATCATGCAGCCCATACCTGGTAGCAGCGCTGGCATCCCAACCAGCAGCAGGTTCCCCTCGCTCCTCTGTATCCTGTACAAGGCCACCAGAGCCAAACAGCCACTGTGGGAAGGGCACCTGAAAAAATGTCACAGGCACCTGACAAAGTGTCACAAGCGTGACCTTAAAGAGGCATTCTAACATACTCTGAAAATAAACATATTATCAGTCTTATCTTAGAGAACAGAAAAAGAAAACTTATTCTTTAACTTACTTCTCTTTGACCTTTTTAATGTCACACTCCATGGAAAAAAATGAGTGCCAAATTTCAGAAGGAAGGACCCAGCAGAACCACTTGAGGCCCAGAAACACTGAGATAAGGCATGAAGGTCCCCTGGAGGATCTCCAAAGCCTGAGGGCCCAATCAGAGCCAATAGAAAGGATTATGATCTGAGCAGTGTAGAGGCAAACTGACAATTTGGAACTTTTTTTTTTTTCTTGTGACAAATTATTAAATGACCTAACTCCATCTTTGCAGCACCCTGCCAAAAAGAATAGGCTCATTCTGAGATGGCCATTGTAACCAACCCCACCAAGGCCTCACAGCAAAACCTTGCAGATGATGGGGAAAACAACCATCCAGAATCCACGTGTGCTCCTTAGCTTGCTTCTGCCTCATCCCTGCTGAGTGTTTGTGCACCCCTTCTGCAGTATTTCTGTTCCAGAAGTGGCGTGCTACTTTGGCTCTTTGCTAACTGTAAATAATTTTGGTATGACTTGATCAAGATCTTTTCATGATAAAGAGCACAACTAGGAGCCCTCTGGTTCCAAACAAGATGAAAGAAAAGCAGATCTTACTGGTTGTGTAACACCACCACCACAGCTTGCAATATTGCTGCTTGAATAGAGCATGCTCACATGGGTACAATTAATAGGATGCAAAAGACTTGACTGTTAGCAGGAAACGAGCTGAAAAGATGCCAGCAGGCAGAGTGGTGGTTATTGCCATTCACTCCAGTCCCTTTGCTGGCTGCACAGCACCACTCTAGCAGAGCACCACTGCTCTGCCTGGTGTGACCGCGCAGCCCAGCCTGCCCTGTGCAGCCAGGACATTAGACAGCTTCTGCAACAGAGGGAGTGGAGATGCCCCCTAAAATGCCTCCTTACAGCATTCCCCACATTCCCATTCCTTGCTGTAAATCTCAGGATCAAAACCTAATCCCCAGGCAGATGTGAAGACACCCCATATTTTGCTAGGTCAACCTATTTAGTGAGGGGTGGCATATAGCTTTACTTCACTGAATAATTATAGCTAAGCATCAATGTATCCTTGAAGGCAGCAGAGGTTCAGATGCTCAGCCAGGAAGGTTTAGCTCTTAACTCATAATGAGAAAATACTTTGAAGAAACTCTTTTGCAGGGAGGGCATGAGAAAGAGATGAAGAATTTTATATCTCACTATGAAAGCTATGAAAAGGAATGAGTTAGTAGCAGGAATTTATTTTAGACTCCCTGCTGAGAAGGGATAATAGGATAAAAGAAAACTTGACAGAAATTGAAAAGCTTTCGAAAGAAGAATAGTCATAATAATGTAAAGTATTCAACTAACCAGACATCAACCAGGGGAACTGTCACAAAACAAACCCAGCGTAGGAGCATCTCTGACCTTGATGCCAGGCCGAAGGACGGGTGCAGCTCGTACCTATTCTGCTTTCAGGAAGTCAGGCCAGCTGCCAGAAATGCTCTGCATGCTAATTCTGGGCTAAATCCTGCAGTCTTCACTTGGGCAAATTTCCCTTTAAAATCTGGTCTCATTTGGTCTTCATGCTATCCAGAGGTAAACTGTAAGTGTTGGTGAATTCGTTCTAGTGATTGAAATGTGACTTCTGTGCTCTGGAATATATCAATGAAAAAGTTTGGCTAGACAAAGACACTTTGCTCTGCAGCACTTCACAGAATACATATGCATAAATGCTTGAGCTGGACTAAAGACTTCTGATCAGTGAAGGGGTATTTGAAGTCCATTGGTGGCAGAGCTGTTACAGTGCCAAGAGGAGCAGTTTTCTGCCAGCCACCTCATTTCCCATTCCTGCCTTCCTCCTGCTTCCTTCAGGGCACACATTTCCAGGATCCAGCACATCTTTTCAGCAGACACAACTGCCTGGTGCTCAGAGCATCCACACGTCGCCACTATCCACTGCTTCACCTAACCTTTGAACCTGCTGCTCCCATCAGCCTCCAGACACTAATTACTGAGTGACCCTGGAGCACCAGGGGCCAAGGAGTGGGAGAAGACAAAACTTGAAATCTTTCAATTCGCTCAGCAATAGTACATTCTTCCTCTGGAAGGGCTGGCTTTTCTCCAGTACCTTCCAGGAGCAAGGAGATGGAGGCCCAACCTCTTAAATTTCAAGTAAAGTTTATGGCAAAGCAATCACTGGGATTAAAAACGCGGGGCTTTGTTTTGTTTTGCTGTTTCTTTCTCTTAAACTTCTTCAATTAGAGAGAACAATTCTTTCAAATCTCTCCCTTACTGCTTTTCACAGAAACCACGTATGGAGTAAACTGTTTCCACCGATTCCAACACCCAGAAACAAATTTAAAGATTCCTACTTAAATGGCTATGAGGTAAAAAAGCATTTCAGTCACTTTTTTGGGGGAGAGGGGATATAGAAAGAGCTCTTGTGTTTGTGTGCTGCCTCTCTGCTAGCAGGTTGCTGGCCGAGCATGCCCTTTGCACTGTTTGAGCCTTACAGCTTTGTTATTATAAATACAGGCTACATTTTCAAACGTGTCTTATGCAAAATTTGGCAGATGGGTAACTTGTAGGTGCAAGTAACGCAACAAGATGCGTAATCGTGAGTATGAAGTACGTTTAGCTGCTGGATTTGACTGTTTGTGAGGCTGCTGATGCAGCAGCGGTAGCTGCAGCTACTTCTCGGCTGCTTTGCAATCACCTTCTCTGACAAAATTCTGGGCTGCAGCAGCTGCTCACGTGGCTGTTCTTGCAGATTAAGCCTTTTGCAGGAACTGAAATGAAAACACCTCAAACCAGGAAAGGTTTCCTTCAGTGCGCAGGGCTGCAGGGAGGATTAAGAGCTGTTGTCTAGAGCTCCAACATGAGCGCGCTCCTGGCGCCTGGTGCTGTCCCTGTGTCCCTGCATCCGCTGGGAATCCCGCTGCTAGGGCTCCTTGCTCGGCTCCTGGAGAGCCACTTTACGCAGTGAAAGCTGACAATGAGAAACGCTCCAGTCCTGCTGTTAAGCGGGTTTTAAGCCTTATTATGTTTGCTGTTGCTTCCTGATAAATGCCTTTGCCTTACAGATAAGATAAAACTCTTCATTGTCTGCTCCCGGGAAATGCTGCTCAGTAACTTGATTCTAATTTGTCTCCTCAGAGCTGGGGTTTGATTGTTTTGGTGTTGTTGTTATTCCATGGTCTGGTCAAGGAAACAGGCTTAGAAGATTATGATATGATGTTTCAGTTTGTTCCAATTAGAGTCATTGGTGTAAACTAACATGACTTAGGTTATCACAAATAAGAATATGAGAAATGGCAAACATTAACATTGCAGCAAAGCAGTATTTAGAAACCACGACCTTGCAGAGGCAGGTCTATACTGCAAAAAGCAGCAGTGCCATTATATTTAGTCCCGTCACCACGTGAAGTGAGCTCAGAGCGGGCAGGCGATACTGAACTGCCCGCTGGCCCTTGCCCAGGCTCTGGCCACGGCGCGGGGCCACGTTCGCTGTCCTGGTGCAGCCCCAGGGTGAGGGGCCCGCGCAGCCCTGCGCCTTTCCCCCCTGCAGCCTCGGGGGCTTCCCAGCCGCTCCTCGTGCTGCTGCCTCCCCATGGGGCTTCAGCTCCTCAGCTCGCGATTCCCGAGAGGAGCCCGGCCGGTGTCCCGGCGGCAGCACCATGGAGAGATGCATCCTCAGCCGGGGCAGGAGCCGCGGCCTCCGGCTGCCCCTGCGCCCAGGAGGCTCCCTCTGCCACCCCCGCTCGCTTCCCCGCACGCCTGGCCCTTGCTGCACAGCAGGGACCTCCTGCCTGACAACAGCCAGAGCCGGAAACCCCAGCGAAAGCCAAGCTCTTCCATTGCATTGAAAATTCATTCTTGGCTCTTACCAAGCCTCTTGGCTCATGAGCAGGGAATACCTCTTTCAGTACAAATATGTGAAATGCCACATTTTGCAAAATATGCCAAAACTGAGACCTTTGAAGCATTTGTTCCCTCAACGTCAAAGGATGTTATGTCCATCAGTGGAGTTTATTGATGCTCCTAGGCTGCCTCCCCACTTGCTCGCTGAAAGCAGGATTTGCTTTGCAGAGGGCACGCACCTGCACCAGCGAGACGGAGACGGAGCTGGGCAGCTTCGCGGAGGATTTCTGCTCCGGCATCCCGGAGGATTCGGTGTTCTGAGGACACGGAGAGCCCATCACGCTCGTCACTCGGCCCTTGTGAAGGGAGATGGAGGAACTGCTCCCACCAGGTGCCTGGGTGGGCTACCCCACATGGGAACGCATCGTTGGAGGGAGTATCACACGCACTGCAAGCACTGTGGCTCTCCTATAAAAACTGTCGTTCCTGGAAAAGAGCTAATGACTTTTTTTTTCTGGCTGGCAGCTTAATTTTGGGGGTTTTGTTTGTTTTACATACCTCTAATGACTCCAGCATGTAAAATGCCAAGTGGGATTTTGTGCAGCCTTTTGTGTGGCAGTGCAGTACATAGCAGTGACCAAGGTGTTCCAAATATCAGGAAAAGCCTAAACAAGCCGTGCAGCATCCCTGTTCTGCCATCCCCGGTGCCGCACTGCTGCGGTAGCTGAGGAGGAGACCTGGAACCCACTCAGGGCCTTCACTCACCAGACCACAGCACAAACTCAGAGATCAGCTCAATAACCTTCATTGAAATGCCAGTCTTCAGCATGGCCTAACAGAGCACAACCATTCTGCTGTGTTTCCATAATTTCATTTTTGTTCCTTTATAAAGGGAACACTTGATTGCGCCGAGGACTAAGAACAAGGCTAAGGAAGTATCAGCTGGATAAAAATCATGTCTGCAGACACTACTGATATGCCAAAGAGGTCCAAGTTTCACTGAAGACTGTGCAGTTTTGAGATTGTTATGCAATGTCTTCTGCATCCTTTCCCAAAATAAAAAAGGCTCTGTGATAATGCCCAGTTAGGCAGCTTGTGATATGTGCTCCTTCATCCTTCATCATTCCCCTTTCAAGTGTTATTTTTAGAGCTGGGAAAAAAATGCAGTTCTATTTCAAGAACATTTGCAAAGGTTTCAGATTAGTTTTGCCAGAGGAAGATTAGCTGTCAGCTAGTGATGGTGGGAGTCCTGGAGCAGCCCGAAGGCCAGGGCAGGAAAAGATGCTGCCGAGGGCTGGCTGGGCTCAGATCGGCTCTGTCCTCTGCGCAGCTCCTCACACACGACTTGCACCTCCCCAAGCCCCATAAGGGCTCTGTCTCTTGCTTCCTCACTCATCATTCATTTCCATCACTCTTCAATCAGAATCATTTGGATTCTTAATCCAAACCTGCTGCAGCACGCGAGGTGGGAGAGGAAAACCTGCCCGAGCTGTCACTGTCGTCACGGCTCTGCTCAGGGAGGTGTCTGATGTGCAGGAGCCCAACAGCAGCAAGTCTGTGTGCAGAATTTAAGCAACATTAAGTGAAGAGAGACTCTCCTCCCCATTCTAAACCCCAAAACTGCAACCAGACAGTGGCATTATAGGGAATGGTGAGAAAGGCAAGAAAGATCTCTGTGGGACTTGGCAGGCTATTATTTAACAGGAAACTAAACCACCTCCATTGCCTTGGATCATGCAAAGTTAGTTACTTGCATTTTGCTTTTTAAATAAATATAGTGCCAAGCTTTCAGGGTGGGGAAGTGGGTGTCCTGATCGCAGGACTTCTATAAAGCCTGAAGATCTTTGGGTTTTTTAAGGGCTGTTTAAGTTAGGTTGTTTATGCTGTTGACATGCACTTAATGTCTTCTTGTTTTTGTACATCGTTGCCTTAGGCAAAACCACTGAAGTATTTCAGTTTGTTGTGCCCGGGAGGTTTTCCAGAGGGCCTCTCTGCAAGAGTTCTGTAGGTTTCTTTGGGTGCCAAATGCAGCCTTAGAGTAAATTTTGCAGTGTGAGAACTGGAAAGTCTTCTTGGGGAAGACTGCGAATGTTGGTTCTGCAGAGAACTTGTGCGAGTTCTAGCTCTGAAACGCCGACTTTCTGCCCAGCTGAGTGCTCACCTGCCTGAGGGTGGCGAGAGGGAGGGGAGGCCTCCAAGCTGGCTCCTCTTCAGCCCACGGCTTCTTTGCAGGCTCTGACAGCAGCAGGCAGCATGTGCAGAATGACAGGAACACCTAGGAAAGAAAGAGAAACAGCAGGTACCAACACGCTGCACCTAGCAAACACCATTATAGAGTGATTATAGCAAAATTTGTCAAGCAACTTTCAGTGCTCTTAATAGGGCTTTCTGAGATTAAAAAAATGCTGGGCTGCTACTTCATGTTTAATTTCAGCTGCTTTCAGGTAATTTTGAAAATTCCAGCCCCCTGCTGTAGCTTATGTCCTTAGCTGCCTAGGGTTCCACCGTAAAGGAGGCAACTTTGAGCCAGGGTTGCTTTCTTTTTGCAACCTGTGCACAATCCACCACGCAAGCTAGCGAATAAACCTGCTTCTTGGGAGCATTTGATCGGGCTGCCGACCACAAAGCGCTTCTCTTCTTGCAGATTTCCTTTTACCTCCCCAAAAACCTCCTATCTGAGCTATCCGGTGGTGGGGTTAAACACATTAACAAAGAATAGAAAGAGGAATTTGACCTGAGAGTCAATTGTTTGGAAAGTGCCTAACGTAATGGAGTTCCCAGGTGCTCCAGACTAGAAATAATTATAATAAATGAGCCAGTTCTCATCTGGGTAAAATAACATGGCTCCATCAAAATTAATGTAGCTCATTATTGTAACAATGTTTGTACCTCAAATATCTCTCCTGCATTTGATTTTAATGGATTTGAGGGGTCCAGATTTAACAGCCTAAAATCTGAATTTCATTAGTAAATTTCTAAAAATGCAACTAGGATAGAATTAATTTATTGTGATGTATTTCATGTATGTCTTGCCTTCAACTAACCTAATAAATTTCTAAATATACTTTCCTGCTAGTGACTGGAAAAGTACCATGGAGATTAATGCAGAGATTACTTATTTTGCATTTGAGCTCTATGCTGGGCCACCTGAAAGCTGTGCTAATGCTCTGTACTTATTGGGAGAAGCAGCCACAAGAACAGGCACTTCAGGAGTGTTTCTTTGGACAGATAGTTGGATTTTTGATTAAAAAGGTGTGCGTGTTTCGAAATTGCTCTGCTACCCTGCATATAAGAAGAACGTATCCGACGAAATACAACAGGAAGAAAAACATAAGCAGCAGTTAATTATTTGGTTTTGTTGCCCCGATTTCTGCCCTGGAAGCACCAACCTGAATGCTCTGCCTGCCGGCGCTCGCCTGGCCCTGCTGCCCACACCAGCCGTGGAGCCTCCAGAGGGCAAGGCTCCCGTTCCCCTGAGCTTGTCAGACACTTATTTTATTCTTTCATGGTTTAGAATTACAGGGCAGGGAGCAGGTTTGTAAGTGCTGCTGACTTACAGACCCAAAAATCAATGAAACTGCGAGCCAGACATGAGGGCTGAGCATGGACACCTGCAATCTCCTGGCTGTGCCAAGCTGTGAATCCCCTGCCCTGCGCCCCAGTCACCCTCTCGACAGGAGAGGCACCCTGTCCCCGGCAGCTCTGGAGCTCAGCTAGAGCTCTATTTTCTATAAATGTTTTTAAATGGAATACAAACAACACATCACAGTCACTGTGCTGCCAGCAGCACATGTTGAGCAGCTGGTTCCACAGAGGGGATGGAGACAAAGACGAGAGGACACGTTCAGGCTGCACCAGGCTGAGCCTCAGCGAGGCCAAACCTGGGCGGCCAACACCAGCGCTCCCCAAACTCCTGCACCGGCCTTACAAGCTCCGTGCCCAGGGTGCACAGAAATAATTGCTGCAGGGTTTCCCTCTTCAAACCCAGTCTACAAGCCCAGGGCGCTCATCACAATTAGCGCTTTGCTCGTGCTCTCCAAGACAGCAGCTGTTAGAACATCTCCAAGGAGAACGCCTCCTGCTACCACTAGAGATCACACTAATAAAACTGTTAAAAACAAACAAACAAACAAACAAAAACCCTTCTGGGATGACATCTCCAGGCACTGCTGTACCAAATCCAACAGCTGGCTTTAGGGTCCGACAACACTACGAGCCACCACCCTGGCTGCATCTGTCCTCACAGATCCCAAAAGCAACGAGAAATGGCATTTACCTGGTGCGGACAAGCGCTCTGGCTGCTCCTGCTCCCGCTCCTTCCCTTCTCGCCACCTCCTGGCCAGGCCCACGGCTCCCTGTGCAGCTCCAAGGGTTCCAACATTCCTAAGGACCGTGCCGCCCATTGTCGATTTTTCTTCTTTTTCTGCATCTAAACGAAAAACTAAGATTCTTGAGCTGTACAGGTTATGCCATGACAGATTGGGAAGGCCACGGATCTGCATTAATAAATGGATTTGCCCCAAATTCATTCGCTGCAGTGCTGTTGGGGCAGTTTGGGAAGCAGAACGAGACTAAAGAGCTAAGCAGATTTTTCTGCCCCTGCAGAGTTTTGACCTCAATCCAAGGTGCTGTGTGAAATCTGTCCCGGGGCACAACAGCATGCGGAGGAAAAACGCTCCTTGAAGACAGGTATCTTTACAAATGACAGAATATTTATTACCAATACCTTTAAAAAAAGATTACATCTGCTAGATCACTGATAAATATCATTTACACTGGGGAGAAAACTACATAAGCTTTTTTTGTTCCATTTTTCTTGTTTTTGTGTTTTTTTTGTTGTTTTTGTCTTTTTACATAGAAGTAACCATATCAAACTAGGAAAGGAACACAGCTTGAAATACTGACAATATTTCTCTGGTCAACACCCCTGACTTCTACACAAGTGGAATCCTGATTATGAGTTACTGAATAAATATATTTAGAAGGTCTAAAAGTTAATTGTATTATCTGTAAGCAAAAAAGACAAGTTACAGGCAAGTTCAAGCTATCAGGAAAAATAATAATAAACCACTGCAGCGCATTTAAACTTGAAAATTGTATAGAAAATTCCATTGCCTTTTACTAGCATTATCCCATCTGAGTGAACTTACAAAATTACCCCATAGTAACAAACAGTCCTTCTCTTAAGAAGAATTATTTTGCTGTGGATATTGTCATTTTCCAGTGTGATTCTATTATGCCTTCCGACTTCTATGAAAAGTTTCTATAGAAATGTAGACTTCCTAGCACAGAGCTGCTGAGAGATGGTGCCTCCTTGCAGCAAATCTGCAAATCCCTATGAGTCCCTGCACACTTCCACGTGCCAGTCCCTAGAAATAAGATACAGCTCATCTGATGATCTGGATTCACATCAGACTTCCCCAACATTCCCTAGAGCGGAGTCGTGAAGAATTACGAGTTACGTTAAAATGTGCATCGAAAATAAGTGAATGTTCAGACGATGAAACCGGTGGTATCAGAACGTCTCAGCTGCTGCATTTGGATTCCCGTGATAAAATCCAGACAAACGGCACCCAGTTAGCTGGGGTTACACCAGGGCTCCTAAAGGTCACGGTCCTGATGTTCAGTTGCTCCAGTACCTGTAGCTTGTGTCACTAGAGGCAGAGATTATGTCTTTGCAGTATTGCCATTCCTACCCAACTTAATGCTAACTATGATAAAGACAAAGCTATTTCAAGACAGTAAAAATGGAACCTTACTGCAGGATGTCAAAATATTAGCTACATGTCCACACATGGCCAAAAATCTGTGTACGTTTTTGAGATTACAGTGTTCTTAATCATTAATTCAAACTTGTCTTGCTCAGTCCTCTAAAGAAAACGTAAATTACCTTGTGTGTTAAAAGCAGTTGATTTAACCCAAAGATCATAATTGCCATTTGAATACAGCTGCATTAAGAAGCAGATCAGAAACAGTTCTGCCCTTGTCTCGCCTTGCAAATCTGTACAATAACAGCTGCGGCCAGGTTACTAAGAACAGCTTTGAACTCTCAGTCATAAAGGAAAAAATCCCAAACAATATTTTTATGATAATGTTCTCCATAGCATTTTATAGCAGAGGAAAAATTAATATCTACATCATATGTTAACTTTAAAAAATTCTATAAAACACTAAATATATAATAAAAAATATGCATATAAGGACATATGTAAACTGCTTTGGTAACATCATATTACAGATGTTTTCAGTGCATTGCAGAGTTTCCAAGGAAACTTCAGACAAAGCTATATTTGCTTTGAGGAAGTACTGTATAATGCCATTCCTAAAGAAGCATAAACATTTTTCCAGTAGTAAGATGTACTCAGACCACAATATTACTTAGTACTGGGTGTCTTCAAAACAACTAGCTAAATGTTGCTTATATTATAAACAAGGAGTCCTTGGTGTCATTTTTGTCATAAACTGGAGCGGGCTGTGAGCGATATCATTATCGTGCTGATGGCCGACAAGGTGCAAGCGTTGGACGTGGACGAGCCGGCTCCCCTCGCGTACGCATCTGCGGGAAGGAGAGCGAGGCCACGGTGAGGAGAGCAGCAAGCATCAACCCACCGCCTCCCCAGCACCCTTAATCCCAGCGCCTCTCCCGGTACCCATAATTCCAACCCATAATTCCCCCAGCACCCTTAATTCCATGTCCCCTGGTTAAGTATGATGAGGGTGTCAGCAGGTGAAGAGCAGGGGGAAAGCGAGATGGGACGGGGCAGCCCAGGCTCTACTTTTCTAACTGCATTTTTGGTTTTATTTAAATTCATCCTGGCATTGCTGTGAGGGTATAGTCACAATTATGCTACTTCCTGGCTTGCTCTTTTTATTTTATTTTATTTTTTTTTTACAACTGTGCCATACCCAAGCTGTTATTTATGGCCTCAGCCCGGTGTGATCCGTGTCCTCAAGGAGCCGCATAGATGCTTTGTGGCCTGCTGCGATGAGCCAAATAGGAGCTGGCGTGTGTTCCTGCTCTCCCCTGCTCCCCCGTGCCTGCTGACTAAATTCTTCTGTATGGTTTATACAACCATAATATACATCTGTGTTGGAGATAATTCTGATCTCACCCAGATTTTTTTTTAACATTGCTGTAATTTTAATGCCATATTCCTGCATTGCAGAGGATCCTGATTTAATGCAGTTTATAAACTGCGGCATTATTAATGGAAGACGGGACATAGAGATTTTGCAAAAGCTGTGTAATAAAATACTCTTTTCTGTTTGTTCTTCTGCACAACCTCATTTCCCTAAATAAATATTTATGCATCCAAAACACAATGGAATATTGCTATACAGTAGCCTTATAAATTTAGAAGCCCCTGAACGCTCTATTTTATACTTTTTTATAGTGAGTTGCAGTGAAACAATGTGCTCCATATATACAGGCACGGAAGTAAGAGAGGGGAAAGTCTAGAAAATGTATGTAGAAATATAAGCACATTTCATGGCATTTCTTATGGAGTAACCTTGATTCAGGATGAAATCTGCCTGCTGCTACCAGGCAGGTCTGGATTGGGATTGGCAGTGGGCAGGCCTGCAGCTCAAATCCTCTGGTTTAGCCCCATTTCTCAGTGTGGATGTTACGTGGGTGAGCGCGCGGGAGGGAAGGGGCACGCGGGCGTCCCTGCTCTTACTGGACATCTTTGGAATGCGGATCTGCTCGCTGCTGCTGCCGTCGCCGCCGTCGCTGAACGGCTTGATCTCGATGATGTAGTCCTCGTCGAACGGCAGCGAGAGCTCCACCGACGTCCTGTTGGTTTCGATTACGGACGTGCTGCTCTGCCTGTTCCACCTGTACAGGACCTGCAGGAGACAGCAACACCAGCAGTTCACTTCCAAGTTCACTTCCATAGGAGCTTGCTGGGCTCCTGCTGCTCTGCTCACGCCCCAGACGCCACAGGATTTACTGTGACCACCAGCCATTGGAAGCCAAGTCCTGAACAGCCCCTGGGCAGGAAGATCCCACAGGTATTTCTGGGTGCCCAGCTCTGACCATGACAGATGAAGAATGAAAGGAGGAAGAGCTTCTATTATTAGAAAAACCAATACAATAAGCTGGTTCTGCTATTGCTTACCATCAGGAAATGGTTGAAACTGGATCACGTCCGCATCAGGAGGTAACTGAGGCACCTGCAACCTCTGCATTCACAGATTCCCCCTGCAACACCTTATATCCGGAGAATTTCCTCCTGTCTCTAGCATTAACTTCCCTCAGCTTTTTCCCCCAAAAGCAAAGTGCCAAATTTCACTTTTCCTCAAGTTAGAAAGATTCAAAAGTATCCCACCTCTATTTGGGGTACCCGAGACCTCAAATTTAGTGTCTGCTTAGTCCTTACTATTAATTGAGCCCAAATAAATCCTAAGACTGATTTAGACAAACTGTTACATTTCCTCCAGCTGGGGTATCTGAGGTAGTGTCAAACTGATTTCCCAGAAAAATATTACTTTTTATAATTTACCTTTTCTCTTTGCCTAAGATCAGGCAATTCCGCTAATTTAGACGATGACATAAAATACAAGATTTCCAGGAACAAAAAGAGGACAGGCAATATTTTGCTGTGGCCGGGGAAGGAACACTGCCGCATTATTCCAACACTTAGTTTCCTTTTTTAGGAACACAACAGTCTCTCTTGCCCTCTTTAGCCGACTTTTTAATTTGCATTTCAAACCTGAAATACATCGTAAAAAGTTGGTCCAAACTGCTAAGATTCACCTGAGGAGTTGACTGAAACCCCTGAGGAATCGCTTGTTTCTGACAATACAATAGAGCACACGGAAGATCATTAAAAGTTAGTGCAGAGATTCAGGAAAACTGGCAGAGACTCACAAACATGGCACAGCCACAACTGCACATTGTGAACAGTATATGAAGATTGTCCAGTTTCTTCATTGCTTCAAGTTCTGGTGGAAAATGTTTGCACAACAGTCCCTGCAGGCAGCGGCTGGCAGTTGCTGGTACACACCGGTATCTTCTTTGGGCCAAATTAAACCCTTGTGTAAGGAGACAGAGCGCAATTCCTCCCAAGATTTCTCTCTAGGTAAATTATACTCTACTAAAACTGCTAGTAATGAAGATTCTCTTGCCTTATTTTTGGCTTTGCTTTCTGAAGAAAATGGAGCTATTAAAAAAGCTTTTTATTTATCTGCAATTATTGAGCCCACCGCAGCGTTTGGAGCATTTCATTGAGAAGCAGGAGAGCAGGGCTGGAAAGGGGGCTGGAAGAGCTGGTTGGGACGGATTTGCCACCTCCATGGCTACACTGGGGGCAAGAGTGTCCAGCGGGACAATCCCTGCAGGCTGCTCTCTATTACTGGTGCTTCAGCCTGGAAAACTATGAAAAATCACTTGATCTGGTCTTATCTAAAAGCCCCATGCTGGACTGTGGATTCGTGGTAGTGTTGGCTGAACAAGATCCCAGAGACAGCTACAACCTAAGGAGAATTCCTTGCTGGATTGGGTCAAGAGGGTGGCAAGGCATGAAGCAGCTGCCCTGTACTCTCCTGATACTCACCTTGTAGCCCTTCACCTCTGATTCATTATCCAGGGCTTTCACTTGATCCCAGTTCAGGATAATCTTGGAGTCAGATGAATTCCATATGATGTTTCCGGGGGGCTGACTTGGTGCTGTAGCAAAACAGAGGGGACAGGACATTACTAGGGAGCACCGTTCCCTTGTCTGATCCCTCCCAGCACAAGCGGAGCTGCTGCCGCCACGGGGGAGCACACACGGTGCTACTGCTCTTCAAAGCTAACGTGCTCTTCACTGATCTGTGTCCTCACGTCGCAGAGGGGCGACATGACACAGCACTCCCAATGAAAGAGGACTCAGTCACTTGCTCAACATGCCTGAGACCAGAAGAAAAAAAAAGCCCTCTTGAATGATGAGATAAATATTTAATTTTCCTGCCCAGCTGTGATTTCAGCTTTGCATGCTCTGCTTACTTAACACAGGCAAGAGCCTTGAGGAAAAGGCTGGTGAACTTTGTGTGCACAGAACTCAGCTAAAGAAAAGCCTTACAGCTCCTTCAAACTCAGAAGTGCTCGGAAGGGACAAAAAAGGGCTTGCAGACCCCTCCCAAAGGCTGGATCCCTCCTTGCCACACAAACACTCACGTGGTTTCCTTGTCGTGACGTTGACCGTGGCGCTGGCGGGGCCGGTGCCGGCAGTGTTGTATGCCTTGACTGCCAGGTGATAGAGCGCGTTGCCGTGCAAATTGGTGACTTTTGTGGATGTTTGATTACCAACAGTTCTGATTTTCTTTGCATTTTCTTCCTTCTCATCATATCTCCAATATCTAACCTGAAAAACAGAGCAGGTTTTATTTCCTTAGTTCAGTAAGGGACAACTTTTACCTGTTAGACCTGAGCATGGCTGCATTGCCTTTTTCCAGTCCTCAGTGCTGGCCACACAACCTCATTTTCCTTCTCAGCTCGATATCCTCAGCCTGACTCAGCCACAGCTCTTTATAGTGGCAGCAAGTGAAACACTGCGTCTAACGCTGTGGAGTTTATCCAGACGGTTAACGTGACCCTAATTACTGCTCAATAGAGAAGGCTGCAAACCTCATGAGGACAATGTTCTCTCTCATCTCTGTAAATCTGGCCGTTCTCTCCATCTCTGGGAAGAGCACCACAATTAAAAATGCTGGCTTCTCTCCGTAAATTCTGGGGTCAGCGCTTCTGCCTGCTTTGGTTTTAGATGGAAAAAAAAGTGACACAATTTACAGATTTCAATTTCCCACGTAATCATGGGGTCCTGCAGCACGTCTAGCCACCATCAGCATTGTCCACATCAGAAGGGAAAGCTCTGAATGCTGCAGAGGAGGTGAAGCACATGTTTGGCAGGACCACCCTGCCTCCTGGGCAAGCCTCTGAGCACCCCCGTCCCTCTCTGTCCCCTCAGCAGCATAGGATGTTCCTCAACAGCAGCAAGGTCACGGTTATTTCCCTACCTCATATCCCTGTATCCTTCCTTTATGTGGATTGTCTCGAGGGGAAGTCCAAGAAATTTCAACATCTGAAGCAGACAGGCTTCTGGCCAATACACCACTGGGAGCTCTGGTTGGTTCTGGGAAGACAGGTTAACAATAAAACTTGAGTTTTCGATCTTATGTTCAATTAGTCACAAGCTTCAAGGGTTTTTCTCGTTACAAGAGGCGAGAGGCAGGCAACCAAAACCAACTTTGGCTTTTCGTAGTGATGTCGTGCCAGTCCCGAGCTGCACTGCTTGTCTCTCTGCTAACAAATAATCAGATGCCATTGCTAACCTCAGCCCAGACGGCTGTGCAGCACAATTAGGACAAGAGGGAACATTCTCTCATCAGTGGACATTAATTCACACTAAATCTCAGCTGAATTCCTTCTAGATTACATATTACTTCTTCATTAATATCAAAAGATTTCATTATGATTAATGTTATTTTAATGACTATCAAAAGAATTAATCATGGCTTGCCATTTATTATAAATCAGAGCAAGGATTAGGTATCAAAGGAGATGTCAGCGTGGCTATCAAACCCTTTCCCCTGCAGTTAGCCCCGCAGGCCGTACCTTCCTCAGCCGAGTAGACGACGGTGACAGGGCTGAAGGAGCCCTCTCCCTTGTTGTTGTACACCCCGACCTTCACCTCGTAGGGCGAGAAGGGCGGCAGGCTCTCGTTGCGGAAGACGTATCGCGAGGCGTCGGCGGAGGCCACCACGGTCTGCATCCAGCTCACCGTGCCGAAGGGACGGAAGGCCACGACGTAGCCGAAGCCGCCTCCGTTCTGCAGCTCCTCGGGCACCGTCTGCAGGCACAGAGCAGCCCCGTGAGCCGCGCGCGCTTCCCTCCCGCGCTCCCTGGGGCTGCGCTCCCACATCTCCAGAAGGCACGAGGCTCCACCGAAGATTTGATTCACTTTCTGAGCATGCCTTATTTCCTCATGAGCAAGGGAGCCTGCAGCAGTGCCATGACTGATGTGGGATACTCCAGTGACAAAGTGCTGAAAGTTTGGGGGGCAGATTCAGGACAGAGCTCCTGCTTTCCAAATATTACTCCCACATGTTTGGATTCTTAGGTGCAGTCCCCAAGAAGATGCTCTGAGCCCTAGGCCATTTAAGAGAGGAATCGGCTTATTTTACTGCAGTAAAAATTATATTTTCTGCAAATTATGATTCAAAGTCACAGCTCATGTTCTTGCCATATGTGTTTTTGAAACACACTAGAATGTCTTTAAGAGATGCAGTGGAACTAATTAGTCCAAGGGAGAAGGAAATTTAGCACATTGGGCTGTGTGGTAAGGATAAAAAGCCATTTATAGTTTTTTAATAACCTTAAAAATATCTCTGCTGATTCATTCTGTCAGCTTGGTCAACAGTCGCGCTCAGTGGAAGTGCTAGCTTGTCTAGTGAAGTTCATTATTTGGCAAGACATGCCAGCTTCATCGCATCACAACAGGGAAATACGAGCAGACAAACGACTATAGTTCTAACCCTGACAGCCTCAAGGAATATTAAACATTTTCCTACTTGTATCTCCTCTTAGGGGTTTTCACCATCATGATTTTAGCTGAATTTTAACAGCAGGGCTATTTTATCATGTAATAGCAGTCTGAAATCTGCATAAGCTGCACTGGGATCTGTGGGTGGTGGGTGCCACTAGGTGAACGGCTCCCTCTCAGTCATGACCCTCCTCATGTTCTCCTGGGTTTGGATGCCACTCACCTCCCAGGTAATGACCAGCTCGGACTTGCTCCCTCCACCTCCGCTGACGTTAGCTGGGGTGACTTCAGGAACTGGAAAAAAAAAAAAAATAGATGCATAATAGTACATAAAAGTACATAGCACTGAATTTTTTGATTTTGAAACCAGAAGAGCATTGAAATGTCACAGAACTACATACCAGCAGGATTTTTCTCACATTCTCCCTCTGGGTACCAAAACCATTATTAGAAAATGACTAATTTGCCATGGCAAATAGTATATTAAAAGTATGTCAATAATGGTATATTAGAAGTATGTCAATTAGCTTGTGTATTCAGTCACTAATTGTTTAGTTTAAACATTTATCTTTCATAAAAAGGGCTCATTTTCCTCTTTGATATTCTGTTCTGCTATGGACTAATATGGAAGAGAAGAGCCCTGCGAGGGATTCTCCCTAACCGAGGCTCATATTCCTGGGCCAATAACACCGAGCTTGTGCTTGCACTGACTCTCACAGTTCCTTCCTTTGCACATGGGTACTGGATAGCAACCTCCACAGACCTGCCCAAGTATCTTTTCCCACATAGAAACCGTTTTCCAAGTCTTCCCGTATGTGTCTAGAAGCAGCGGAGTCAAGAGAGCTCATGTAGAGCTCCACAAACTCTACATCTTATGTCATCTCATGAGCATGAACCATGCAAACAAATTACATGCCACGAGGGAGAAAAGTATATAAATCTCAACTTTCTCTCATGTAAAACATTCTTTAATGGGGACAAACTCTTTGGCCAAGATTTGACTGTTTCCCACTGCTACTTACGAGCTTCCTCAGTTCTCCTCTTCTCCGACGGTCTGCTTGGCTCTCCGATCCCGATAAGGTTGGCAGCCACTACCCTAAATTCATACTCGACCCAAGGGTTCAAACCCACCACTGTTGCTGTGAATGTCCGTCCATCAATGATCTCTGGAACTGAGAGATAGGAGGGCAATTAAAACCTCTAACAGACTAAATACCACTTATATCCTTAGAAATGAGGGACTGGTGTAAACAAGAATCGAATAGGGACTGATAAATCTTTTCTCAGTTGCTTTTGTTAGCAGTTGCAACTGCTTTGTTAACTGCCAAAAAAATAAAATACGCAGCACTGAAACATGGTGATGTCAGGACAGAGATCCCTGCTATTAAAAAATTCCTCCTAAATTGTCACCCTTTTAAAACAAAATGCCAAGACAACAGGCTTCAGTGTTTGCTATTTTACTGCTATTTTTAAATGCATTTTCTCCCTACTTAATGGGTACTGGAACCAAATTAACCTATGACAGAATGAGCAATTACATCATGGGATTTTTCCCTCTATCAAGAAAATAATTCTAGTTAAAGATAGGCCAGATGACATGGCCTGTCCCTGAGGGATGTCTTTATAGACCACAATTACTGTTGTGTATCTCCACTGTAGCAACAAAAGATAGGAATTCATTCCGTTTTCCCTTAAACATTCATGAGAAAAACGGATGAGTAACAGTGCTGACTGGACCCTAAATCTTCAGGTCACCAAACTTAAAGCTAGTTAAAGAGAGACCAGTGCTCTGCAGTCAGTGAAGTTCCTTTTCAGCACCTGGGTGCAGGAGTTTTGCTCAGCCTAAACAGGTAGGTCCTGATGGATTTGTTTTCTATCTGCAGTGATGGGAGGAGGCCAGGTCGGCTTCTGCTGGTGATTTTGTTGCACTTACCCGTGCTCACTGCTTGCCAGCCCACAGAGAAGGGGGTCCTTGCCTGCACGACGTACATGGTGATGGGGCTGTGGTTGTCTGCACCCGGCCTCCAGGAGAGCTGCGCTGTGGTGTCGGTGATTTCATCGATCGTCACAGCTTCAGGTGGGCCTGGGGGACCTGGCAGAGTGTAACAGGAGAGCAATGCTCAGAGCTTTGGAGCACAGCAGTGTGGTGTCCCACTGCGTGCTCACTGCTCGTCTCACAAGCGTGCGCCTCGTGCGCTGGCATCTTCTGCTTCATTGCGAGGTCCTGCTCACCAGAAAGGCACCATGTGATGTATCTGTACGTGTGATGACCTCCCTTGCACATCGCATGACCACTGCCATCAGTACTGGTACTTGAGGAGAAATCTCCCCAAAAGGACAGCTACGCAATAAGTTCTACACTTTCAAGACATTTTTGCACCTTTGGACTAAAGTAAGTCTCATTTGCTGATATTCAGAGAGCTGGACATGTTTGAATATTTAAAATATCCTGAAATCTTTCAATATCCAGTCCTTAAGAGAAAGTTTCAACAGGTCTAGCCAGATTTAAATTCCAAGATGTTAAAATTTTAAGTAGTTTTGCTGGGGCAATGACAGAATATCCCTGTAATGCAACCTTATCACACAGTTAGCTTGTTCCATACCTCATCCCATGTTAGATGAGAGTGTTACACTTGAGCAATGAAATTCCACTGTATCCTTCACAAATTACTTACACTGCTTGGCAGCAGCGGAAATGAACTGTCACTTTCATATTCTGGAATAACTATGGTTATTCCCGGCATTTCAAAATATCCTTGTTAGCAGAGTGCAAGGAAATATTCCTGCGTGGACTCCAGAGACAAATCATGCAGACACTATCCTAAAAATCCACCAAAGGGAAAGACTCTTTGGCACCTTCAGGCAACTATTACATGAGATAGCAATGAATTATTGGCAGTGCCTCCATGCCATTGAGTGAGATTATGAGTGCGAGATCTACTGAAGGGCAAAAGGGGGAAAAAGTCATCATCACCAGTTTCCCAAGTATTGTGGGCTGCTAGCAGACACGTGACTGTCATATTAACATGGCATGAAAAATGTGACCAAGCACCTGGCTTTTCCCCAAGCGGTGCCAGAGGCGACTGCTTCTCTATGTTCTTTTTGATATTCCCTGACATCATGTAAATAATTGATTTTTGCCCAAGACACACAGCATCTAATTTGTTCTTGCTTTGACATAAGTCAAATTAAAGGAAAAAAAACTTTTAAAACTCATTATGAAAGTTCTCTTTAGGCAGCTGCTTTCCATCTCCCTCTCTGCTGTCACAGCTCACCTCAGGCCGGTTTCTTACAGGTATCACCGATATTTCCTCCTTTTTAAACAGCTGGTGACAAGATGCAGCCCAGCTGTCAGGCTCAGGAAGGAAGGGAGCTGCTGGGACCCCGAATGACGTCCCTGCTGCTGCTCTGGGCAGTGACAAGATCAGTAGTTCTCCTGTCACAAACAGCCAGCCTCATGTGAGAACCTACTGTTCCTCCTGCCTGTTTACCAAACTGCTGTTAAGGAAGTTATTAAGCAATGTCCTCATCAGCACGCTGTTTTGAAATGTTTATATGTTAAAAAAAAAAAAATTGCATCTGAAACAAGGCTTTGGCAAAACCACAGGAACTAACGCAAAGCAGTGCGCAAGGTGAGGTGGCTGCCCTGCCCATGGCAGGACTGCATTTGGACTCTGCTCCACAGCTGCTTATTAAAAGGACCCAGAATGTGGTTAATTAATTGCATCTCAGCTAATGCCACACTTACTGATCAACCTATGTACAGTAATGCTTTGATCCAGAAGCATGAATGACATCCCTAAGTCATGTTTATTCTATGAAAGGAGCAGTGCTGCCAGGGAGCCAGGCAGGGAGCTCACGGGCGCTCCCCTGCTGTGCCACGGATGCAGAAAGGAGCTCAGACCACGCAGGTTTTGCACTGGAGACAAGAACACAAACCATTATCTGTGCTGTGCATCTGCTGCAGAGCATGCATATCTGACAGTCGCTTTACACACACTGCTTGAAAACGTACCGTGAACCACGGCACATACTTAGAGCTCATTTCTTAGATTAATTGCAAGATGCTGGGATTCTAATGAATATCTCTGAGACCAGGCGTTGCCTTACCAGCCACAGAAGATAGGAAGAAAGCAATTTTATGACAACAGTGACAAAATTCAAATACCTCTTACAATGAGGTCTGCAGCAGCCGATAGCTTGTCCACACTCGTTTGCACCATGCAGACGTATGTCCCGGCATGCTTCAGCTGGATGCTTCTGATCATCAAATCACCAGCTGAATCCTGCTGATAAAGTAGAGAAAAGTGGTTACAATTACTTTTTAATGACTGCTAAACATCATTATCACAAGAAGGACACTGTGACTAATGGATTTATTTTACACTGGCTGATGAAAACATTAGCAATGCAAGCCATGGCCTATTAAAATTATGTGAGTCTGCCTCGAAGATAAGAGCAGTTGCATTTCTAAAATTATGGCTTCTGCAAGGGATGGGGAAGACGGGTTTGGGTCAGTTAAGTAGTTTCCCCATTAAATCAATGCAACCAAGCTCACTTAAGGCAGGCTTGCCCTGGTTCCTCCCTTCTCTCTCTGGATATTGGTATTCAGGTGTCTAAGTTCTGCCTCCATCCACTTTGCAAGTGAAAAGCAGTCCAAATTATGAGACATCTGCAACAGCCTTGCAGCCTTGTATTACGGCCAGCATTTTGATTGCCTAGTGTTTTTGTGCTAAAGATCACGAGAACAGCACTCTCCAAGGAAATCTTGCATCACCTAACAGCGGTAATTTGTTTTCCAAACACCAAATGCATGTCTGATTAACTGTTGAATAGAACTAATTATGCCTATGCATGTATAGGCAGCTCAACTCTTCTGGATTTTTTCTCCAGACACAAAGCGCTCGATGCAGCAGGCATCTCACAGTAACCTTGCAACTGTGGCTTTCTGGTTGAGGAATATTAACAAAGTGTGTAAATTGGAGCTCTGCGGGCCAACTGAGCAGAGTTGTTGGGCACAGCTGTGGCTGCTGGGGTGCAACCCAAGCAGAAATCTTTAAGTGCACCTTTTAATAATATCAGAGACACCAACAAGGCTTCTAAAATGTATTTTCTTTTCCTCTCAGCATTAAATTTCCTTCAGGTCAAATAAACGTGGACCAGGAGCCTGTCTGAACCCCATCAGGGCACATAGCTGTGTGGCACAGCCCGCAGAGCGACCTGCAAAGCTGCTCCGTCTCCTACTGCCACTGGAAGCTTGATTCCTTCCCTTCTTTTTCTTGCTCAAAGCTTATGCCACAACCACTTCCAAAACATCTACAACTACTAAAAAACTTGAAACAATTTGCAATGCAGGTAAAAGCAGGGAAAATCAGATCAGCACCGCAGGTCATCTGCTGTGTTAGCAAATTGCCATCATGAGAGCAGCCTTCAAGGAAGGTCCCTAACTAACTATAACATTTCCACATCAGCTTTAACTAAAGAGTCTGCTGCTAAAGGGTCTCCTCCTAAGCAAAATCCCTTCTCTTAATAGCCTTTTTCCTGCTACTTACAGCCCTGTATATGACTCATGGTACAAAAGGGGAATGGTCTGGGCACACTGCTTCAGCATTGATACTTACCCCTCCGACTCTTTCAAAGTGATCCCCATCTTTTTCAAAGTCTATCAGGTGTCCATTAAACGACCAAGTAAACATAATATCTAGTGAGTGGTCGTGAGATACCTGGCAAGGCAAAACAATACTTTCGCCAACAGTGACATCCATGCTGAAAGGTGATACCATAACCCGTGTTGGATCTGCAGACAGAAAAAAACAATATGAAATAAGAACAAATTCTGTGTTTTTGAGGACAGAAAGATATCTGAGCTAAAAATGGTAACCAGCAATCCACCACAAATGCAGCATTGCTATCAAAATGTTAAAAATGTTAAAGATTTGGCTGAGATGAGCACTCAAGAGTTGGGAAGATCCTCATCACAACAGCTGAATTATCACATCTTTTGGTTTTACTCAGATACCTCTCACTTTCAGTTAGATTGAAACACCTTTGGCACATCTTCCTCTTCTAGTCAGAATCCAGATGAACAGGGAAGAAACAAAAGGCTAGAAAAAAATTAATCAGATCTGAAAGGCTAACGTTTTTGGGAGAGCAAGAGTTTGAGAGGTGAATCTGGTGGAATATCAGAGAAGTTACTGCCCAAAACACAGTATCTATAAAGCAAAACAGCTCCCAAAGGCTGAGGCAGTTGGAAGGTTCATTTGCTATAAAATTGGGGCAGGGGGATGTATGAGGTCCCCCTCGGGTTTCTGGACTAATCCTGTATCCATGGCTGGAGCTCATGTGGTCCCAGTACCACTGCTTTAATTGACTGTTTTTCATACTGGTATGAACACGACAGTGCCACAGAAAGATGAGCCATGACACAGTGTGCAGACTTCAGCTCCCCATCCAAGACCACGAATTCCCTTTGCCTCTCAAGTTAACATTTGTCTTTCATTTCTGTTGACAAAAATGCAGTAATTTTCTTCTACAGGGTCTCAGAGGAAATGAAAAGGAGACAAAATATTGCTTAACAATGAGTCCAAAAGTCTGAAAATCATAAACAGATAGATATTTTTGCTTATTCCAAAAGTCCATTCCACATAGCTGTCACAGTAAAATACTATAGGCATTATTCATTCTCTAGTATGTGAAACCAAAATCTTAACTACTTCAGCCAGGGACTATTGGCCGACTGCTGAATTTGCTGCTAAAACAATAAAAATATAGGGGGGAGAAAAAGAAAGAAAAACAACAAAAAAAAAGGAAGATATGCACCAGACAAACCTATTCACTGAAATTCAGGGGACATGAATTTTCAAAGGCCTTATCAGAAGTCCACAGATGGTAGCAGAAGAGATTTCATCACCAACTTCAATAGATGTCGGCTCAAGTCCTCAGGGACTCGACTGTGTTACCTTGGGCAAGTTTAATTCATCTGTACTTTAGTTTCACTTCTAACAAAACGGAATACTTCGTATTGTGGCCACAGTAGGTGTTATGAGGCTTAGCTAATTAGTAAAAGTTATTTTAAGCACTTAGAGTTTCTCAGATGAAAAGCAGCACAAATGCAAGTTTCTAAACTACTGCTTGCTAAATTCTCACCTGCCCAAATTGCTTTCAATGGCATCCAAGGCAAGAGCAGAAATCCAACGGGAAAATCCCTTTTCTGTGCTAGCAGCTCCTGGACTGCTAGACAAGAGGGACAGCCCAGAGAGGGGATTTGGGGCTGTCCCCTGTGCACAGGAATCTTCCTGTGGCTGCACAGACCCCAAGGCAGGGCTGGACTGTCCGTGTCCCATCTGTCCGTTCCTGCATGTCCCTGCAAGTGTTTTGTCTGTAGGTGTCACTGACGGCTCAGCAAAACAACCGAAACTCCTTCTCATCCTTCCCTCGTGCCAGCGCTGGGGACCCTTGATCCCTGCCATTCCCATGCTGCTCCTGTACCATTCCTGTGCTCTCTAACGCGATATCCAAGTGCCCAGCAAACCCTAAGTTATGGAAGTGGCAGCAAGGATGCAGAAAAAGGACAGTGGGTTTTGCAGTAACAAATGGCTGAACTGCAAGTGGCTTTGGAGGCACCACTCCTGCTGACAGACTCACACTGATGGACTTGAGCATCTCCAGGATTGTTCCGAAAAAGAAATAATGTCAATGTGTCTGATGCTAGTTTCTGAAAGCTGCGCACCCAATCCTGAAACAAGTATTTAGACATCTATCCTGGCCCAGGAGAAATGAGAGGAGGAGATACTCAGCATTTTGAAAAATTAATACAGGGTTTACAAACTGAGGAAATCAAAACTCCCTCCCAAACTTAACAGTAGGACTCTTGTGAGATAAATTTGACTTGGCAAAGACTTCCCGCATCCACCCCTCCACACACACCTTGCCTACTCTATTGAGGATGTGTTTGCACTTCCATGCTCCCACTTTTGGCTAATAGAAGCTAATGGACATTATGTGGAGAATTCTCCACTGAAGGTCTGCAGCATGTTCCTCATCCTTTCATTCTCTCGCCTGAAAACAGAGAGTATTTGGTAAATGCTCATGGCTGTGGAGGGGAATATACGTGCAAACTATGGATTTGCTAGTCAAGACCTGTGACAGTTGCTTATGGACAGCAACGGCAAGAGCTGATATTCAGACACCGGCTGCTTCAAACAAGGGGATAGGGTGATGCAAAGCAATGTCAAGCACAGGGGCTATCCTCATACGGAAGCTCCGGGCGAGTGGACTAGATGAGTGCACAGTGCGGTGGATCGAGGGCTGGCTGGATGGC
>JAVCKT010029391.1:0-39218 GCA_032273925.1 Rhynchotus rufescens | reverse complement strand
GGCCGCGCCGGGGGGCGCAGCTGGGGAGCGCGGCGGCGGCGGCGCTTGGCGCTTGGCGCGCGCCCAGGGCCCCGGCTCCCGCCCCGCCTGGCAGGAGCAGATGGTCGGCACGTCTCGGAGCAGGGCTGGCATGTGGGGCCCGCGAGCGCCGGGGCGGCCGCCGCGCCGCGACGCGATGCGGGGCTCCCCGGCGCAGCCGGCCTCCTGCGTGCCGCTTGCACCGTGTTAGCGAGACTTGACAGCTCTGTGCTCGTGCCAGAGCTCGCCGCCGCTTGGCATTTGCTCTGAAATCCCCCGCTCCTGCAGTCAGGTGATTGCGCGGGCCCCCCAAGCGCCCCTTGCCCGAATTAAAGCGCGGGGAGGGCTTGGCTGTCACCAAAAAGCAGGGCGCGCGGAGCCTCTGTATATGTGTTAAGAAACCTGCAGGTGTTGGGCTTTCGATGGCCCTTGACTTGGGAGAGTGAGGTTGGGTTTGCTCACGAGGACGGAAGAGCTGCTCCATCCAGTGTGAAGCATCAGAGCCCTCTTTGATCCGGGGGAAACTTTTCCGACAGCAGCTGCCGTAGCCTTAGAGGGGAAGGGGTTGCAGGGCCGTGATGGCTCCATCCTGCTTGACGTGGCTAACGGAGGTCAGGGCGCAACGTGCTGCAAACTGGGGAGCTGCCGCCCCAGCCTCAGCCTGCTAGGAGAGGAATGAGCCGGAACGGGCTGGACATATCGGGTGATGCCAGCGTTCAATGCTGAGGGTGACCTGGGAGGCTGAAGAGAGGGTTGGGGGGTTCCGTTGTCAGTAAACAGCTCTTTGCTCTCCCTCGGAGCTGTGTGTGATGGAAGGAGAGCATTGCTTCTCCTGGCATTGGTGGGGAGAGCGCAGCAAGCTTCGGGTGTGCCGTGTCCTCTGGATCCCGTTTCCCTGCTTGCGAGGGATCCTGCGGAGACCCCAGTGCTTTCCCCAGCTGCCTGGGGCCCGAGGGCAGCCGCGCTGGCCTGGGCACTGGCAGGGAGCGTGGCAGGGCTCGGAGCCGGCACCGCGCGGCTCCTTCCCTCTTGCACAGCCTCTCCCATCCTTGTTGCTCACCTACCCTTCTCCCACCGCCTTTTCTCCTGGAGCGAGTCCTTTCTCTGATCCCTTCCCTCCTTTCCGTGCCTGCTTTTGGGTGGAAACGGGTCAGTTTTATGAAGCTACATCGCTAAGAGCCCCGAGGGGCGCGGAGGAGGCCGCAGTGTGACGTGCTCCAAGGGCCCATCCCCACGGCGCGTGGTGGCCCCCCGTCCTCCGGCACCGCCGCCTGCGAGGCTGCTATTTTCGGACGGGAGCAAAGAATAGACCTGGCGACTTGCCCCTTCCCCCGGCCCTTAATTAGATTTGCGTCTCGCAATTAAGGTTTCATATAAAGGCCTGGAACGGAGGGGCGCTTGGCAGCTTGGGAGCGAGGCAGCCCTGTGTGCAAACAAGCCAAATATACTCGTCATCTGTCCCTGCGTGGTGGGGACAGCGGTGGCTTTGGAGTGGCTCTTGCGTTGCTCACCGGAGCTGCAGAGCCCCGTCTTGGGTCACCTCGGCTTCCACCGAGGCTGCTGCCTTGTTTCGGACCTCCAGCTTGCCCTTCTCCTTTGGTCTTCCCTTCTCCCTCGCTCAGCTCCCTGCGCTGGCAGTGGGTCCAAGCAGAGCAGTTGGAGCTGGTTGGATCATTGCGGCTTTCGAAATGCCAGGGAAGGCATCGATGTGGGAACGTGGGGACACGGAGAAAGCGGCCTGGGGAAGAAAGGGGAGTTTGTTTTGCTTCGAGGCAAATTGGGTTTCCACCAGCTGGAACGACAGCTGTGTCCTCTCCTGCCTGGGCCCTCCAGGCTTTGGGTGTCCGGTTCGTCACCTCCTCACAGCCGCGAGGCAAAGGGATGAATTTTCCAAATCCTGCTTTTCAAAGAACCCAGGACTGGGTTCCCAGGGAGTCTGGGAGGACCTAAAGTGTCTTCCTTGGAGAGGGAGAAGGAGCCAATACCCTTGGGGCGAGGTTGTCTCCATCACTTGGGCACTACCTCTCATGAGCATGAGATTCTGGTCAACCAGGGGAAGAGACACGATTTATTTTTATTTATTTTTTTGGATTTATTTTTCCTCATGAGAAATTAGAATATGTGTGTGCAGAACAAGGCAGGGTAAAAAGAACCTAAACGGGTTCCCCAAAATTGCCAATACTACACAAATTTATCCACAGCATTTGAAGCCCGTTAAGCTACATCGTAGAGTGCAGCAACTCTTGCTTGTTGTTTGCGTGGCATTAATACTTATACCCTGGAAGGCAACTGCGAAATTCTGCCGCGGCAGAACCAAGCCGACTGTCCCAGACTTGTTTTCCTGATGCTGTTTGTCCTCGGAGGCCATGTAGGAGACCAGGTTTCCCCTTGTGTTTTTAGTGAGCAATTTGGGCTGACTCGAAGCGCTTGGATTGTGCGTCTCTGAAAACAGCAGGCATTTCATTCCAGGTCTAATTTTTGTTTATTTTTGATTTTTTTTTTTTTTTTTTTTGGTTTGGTGAGTTTGTTTGTTTTTCTTTGTTTAAGACCATCACACCTTAGTTGCTCAGGAGAAGCTTTCTATAGTCGCCAGCTTTCTGCCCATATACTTAAGAAGAGACTGCACTTGAAGCATTTGCTGAGGGTTTGAGGCCAGGATGACTTGAAGGCAGTGCTGTGGCCCTGCTACGAGTGAAATCTCAGCAAGGCATAGGCATCCCCATGCCCTATGGCCCTGCTTTCTATTTATTTGGGGGACACTGGTCGTCTTGCTCATCTATTTTGCTGGAATTTATTAATGTTCAGTTTCTTGACTCTATTAGGAGTCATTTGGGTGCTTAGTGCTCTGCCAAAATGGGTAACTGGCCAAAAACAGATATTTTCTTTCATGAGGGTACAATATTTTTTTCAGAAGGAAAGAGATTATCCTGTGAGATGAAGCTGGAAATACAAATATATCTAAAAAGGCTTTATTAATCGGCACATGGGCTTTCAGCACATTGCATGGGGCATTTGGAGACAGGGCATTTATTCTCAGCCTCTCTCTATCTCTCTCCTTATTTACCTGATTTTTATGCCTTGTCTGCTGATGTGTTTTCCACCTTGGGTTGCTTCTACCCAGAAGTGTTGGAGAAGTTGGGTGCAAAGGAAACAAGTTCTCCCAAGTGTTGTAGACAGGGTCAGCCAAGCCAAGGAGAGAGTGAGTCTTGGGCAATGGTTGGTGTACAGCTCCATGCCTCCCTTTATGCCAAAATTCATCAACCCACAAGGCATAAATCTGCTGGAGAACAACTTTGCTCTGCCCGGGGACCCTCCGCTCTCCTTGGTAGGCAGCAGTGTTGGGTCAAGCCCTGCTGCCCGAGCCCATCGGTGCAAACCTGGCTCTCAAAGAAGCGCCGTACCAGGACTCCCGTCGCTGTGGCCTTTCAGCAGCTGCAAGTTCTGCCCTCTAAACCCCATCCCGGGGTCGCCGGGCTGCAGATGAAAGCTTTGCCCGGAGTGGAGGCATCTCGCTTGTCCTCGGGGCAAATACCTAGAAGGGCAGAGCCTGCTGGAGGAGGCTTCTTTGCCCCGTAATTATGCTTCCTGAGCCCATCAGGGCCGAGTATTGATCCTTCACAGCTGCCTCCCTGTCGCTGTTGACTGGACATTGTCTCTGGCTGCTCCCTACCCCTCTCCTTCCCTTGTGAGCTCCGTTTCCTAATGCTGCTCCCGGGGAGATCTTTCTGTCCTTGACAGCGGAACAAATCCCTTTGAACGCAACCATCACTCCCCTCGCCATTGTCCTCCGCCCCCGCCGCCACCGTGCAAAATGCTCCCGCCGGGCGGCTATTCCTCTGGAATGATAACCACTATCTCGGCCGCGCCGCGGGACGCCGCGCCGGGCCCCGCAGATTGCTCCGGGCAAGGCAGCGAGGCTGCGGGGAGGAAAGCGGGCTCTGAAAAGTGTGTTGAGAGGCAGTTGGCATTGCATGGACAAGAGTCATCCTTGGGACTCTTCTGATGCCCTTGGGTTCCTTGGTGCGGGTGTTCTCCACTTAGGTCTTGCAGAGCCGTGTGGCTCCTTCCTCCCCGCCTGAACTCGGATGGACTATGCTATATGTTGATTTTTTCTTTTCACTACATAATATCACCCCCCAGCAGCTAAGCAGGAAGAGGGAGGTTGGGATTTTCTCTTTGCTAGTGAAGCATTTGTCATGAAAAACTTGCAAAGCGGAAAGAAAAAAGTTAAGGGAGCTGAAGACACTTCTCAGATGTGGCATTTTTCAGTTGAATGACTCAGTGGTGATTTTTTTTCCTCTTCCTTCCCACCTCTAATTTTCAGGGGTGTTTCTGTTGTCATTTCTACTCAGCATTTGTCAACCTTGTTAACAGAGAGCTCTTGCTGGAAAATAGTGTCTTAGCCGGGCAAAATATTCATGGTCTCTGCAGCAATGTGTTCAAACAGGAAAAACATCGTGGAGACTGTGCCACGTTCACCTTTTCCTCCTCAGCAAAGATCTCAATGTCTTTTAGATACATAAATCCTCAGGTGCTGTTAGTGGAAGTTAGGTCTTCTCTTTTGGATGTCTGGCTGGCACATGAGCTCTGTAAGAGGTGGTCACAGCGGGGGAAAAGGGCTCCTCTCAATTTGCATGGCCACTATGGGCTTCTGCAAGAGCTGAAGGGCAGATCTGAAGACTTGAAGGTCTGAATTGCTCCATGGAGAAGCTCATCTCCAGCTCTTGGTTGCAGAGGGAGCAGAGGACACTTTGCTCACCTGAACCAAGCCTGTGAACTCAACCTTACACTCTGCTCAGGCATTGCATCCCTGGTTAAGTGGGCTGGGCCCAAACTCAGGACCCACCTTGAGTCTTCCATTTTGCATTAACCAGCCACATGGGCAGCAGAGAACTGAAATACTGAATTATGTATATCTGAGTGTCTGCTGATGGGCAGAGCGCTGCTGCACAGAGTGATGCTGAGTAAACCCTTTCAAACACCAGTGTGGATGGGGGAGCTCGGATAGAAAAGCCATTAAGCATGTGAACGTTCTCGCTGCCTGCCCAGGTGAGCACTGCTCCTTCGTTCTGTGCCCATAATTATGAAGAGCAACCTCAATGGACAGGCTTAAAAGTTTAATGAAGCTTAACGACTTGTAGGTTAGGCTCTCGAGTCTGAGCTTGTTTCAGCTCTGGCCCTAGGAAGGAGGGTTAACCAGAAGGCAGGGGAGACTTCCTGCACACATTACTTTGAGGACCTAAAAGCCCACCTCTCATGGGAGGTGCTGTTACTGGACAGATTAGGAGAAAGCGATGGGAGCGAAGGTCTGAGGCAGGTGAAGGGCCTTGCACAGCCAAAGCAGTGTCATGTGAGGCTCGTGTCCTTGATAATATTCTCCCCATTGCCCAGATTCCTGGATGAATTTGCCTGGCCTCTGGTGTGCAAGAAGGTGGATGGCTTCTAGTCTACAGCTGTGCACCCAGCTAGCGTTGGAAACAGAGGCACCCGGTGGGGTCACCCACTTGTGTGTCTCTACTGTCTGAGCTGAGCTGGGCTGGGCTGGGGGAGAAGCGGTGTCCAGATGGGCTGCATTTCAGCTCTCCACTGGGCTTGGTTCCGGTTTCGTGGCTCGCTGGGCAGGGATCGCTGGTCAAGCGTGGTTTGGGTTCCTGCCCGCTCCCAGCTGTTCACCTTCCTCCTCCTCCTGCCTCGCAGCTACGCTGCATCCGATGCACTTGTAGGGCTTTTCAAACTCTCTAACGCAGCTGAAAGCAAGCAAGGAAGAAAAATGTGGCCAAAATTTGGATGCTGGGATGCCCATAGGATGCCGCTGTGTTCACCAGGGCCGCCTGCTAGAGAGACATCAAAGGACCTGCTGTTATGATCCATCCATAGCCAGGTCGAGGGGCTTGAGGAACCCAGCCGTCCTGCACCAAGCCCTGTGATGGGTCTGTCCACCGAACCAGAGAGCCCAAATTCACACCGCTCTGCTGGGAGGCCCATCCCTGGTCTCTGCAAACACGTCTGTCCTATGCTATTTCCAACCGGATAACAACCTCTCCCCCCTCTCCCTGGTCTTGGACACTTAAAAATAGTTACAGCTCCACCCGATCAATTATTTTTGCTTTTTCCAGGCACTCCCGCCTCCCAATAGTCACCGTGGTCCTGGCTTGGTGCAGCGTGCTGGGCTCGTTGTGGGCAGAAGGTGCTGGTGAAACGAACCCCCGGCCTCGCCGTGCTCCATTGGAAAAGCACAGTAAAAGTCGACCCCGCTCCAGTTGCGTGGTTTCTTTTAGTATTTTTTCCTGCAAGGATTAGTGGTATGAGAGCAAGGATTTTCAAACTGACAAGCCCTTGGCAGAGAAATAATTATAAGCTTTATATGCTTTGTGTTTCCTAAGTAGTTCTAAATGACTCTATCCCTTCGGGCATTTTTTGAAGCCCACAAAAGGGGGGAAAAAATGCATGTTTCCTCAGTGTCCTTGAAAACATGCAAGATGTTTGTGGAGATCATTCGAACCTTCACTAAAAGATTTCTGCTCGGCTGTGTCCAGTGCACCAGGGCTTTTTGCACAGTGATGCTTCAGAAATGGACGCTGGAAATCAGGGATGGAAGGAGAGATAGGGGGTGGTTTCCAGCCAGCCTCAGCAGCAGCCCTGCTTGCCGCCCTTGGCTGCACATCCCATGGGATGCGCCATGAGAAGGAGTTTGCAGAGTCACAACTCCTTCTCTGTCCCTTTCCTTCATTCCTGCTGTGCTCCGACGGTATTTGGGACCAGCCAGGAGACGCATCCATCTAGGGCCAGCTCCTCTCCGCTTCTGGCCTGCCTGTTTCTGCCAGCCTTTTTGCCAGGGCAGCCCATCCCTTTGCCATGCCTTCTGCCCAGTTTTCCCGGTGCAATTCCCTCGCCCAGCCTGCGGAAGCGCGAGGCAGGAGCGGCACGGGCAGGACCCGCGTTACTGCAGGCTCCGCTGGGCCGGCTGCTGCAATATTCCCGCTCGAGGCGGCGAGGGGGGACTGCTGGGTCACCGTTAATAGCGGCATTGCTTTGCCTCGCTGCTATTAAGTGAGGGGCGTCTCGCGGCACGCCTGGGTCCCGGGCGCCGGGCGAGCAGCGAGGTGACATTTGATGGCATTAGAGCCGCTCGGCGGGAATGCACCGAGGGCAGCGGCGTTGGCGACGCGGGTGCCAGGGAGTCCTGCCCGCAGGCTCTGCCCCCTCCACGTGGCTCCTCTGCCTCAGCACTTGGGACCAACCCTGTGACATGTGGTTTGTGTCCCCATCCCTCCCTGTCTCCCGGGGGGTGCTTGGTCTGTGTTCGTGCTCCGCTCGAGGGCACGGTTGGTTTTGCTGCCTCTCCCGATGTCCCCTTGGAGAAGGGATGGAACCAGCGGGGTGAACACCTTGCCTCCTCCATGGAGACCCTTATCTCCTGGAGACCCTGAGCCCCATGGCTAGCAAAGTCCCCGAGCCCTGCGGATGGGGCACGCTGGCCCTGTGCCGCTGAGCCCCGAGCTCCGCAGGGCTGCGCTGGAGAGGAGCGAGGTCCCGGCGGGCAGGAGGGGACCTGTCTGGTCTGGCCCTGCTCCGTCCTGGCGGTAATTTCTCAGGGGAAAGGGTTCCTTTTTTTTCTTTCCTTCACTCCCCTGTCCAGACGCTGTGAATCCCGCTAAAACTTTTGACCGGAGGAGGGATTACGTGATCAAGTTTCAGCCCCTCTCTGTAAGTAGTGTAAACTCTCTGCCTGGGGCTCGAGTGACATTTTGTGGGAGATGGAAGGGTATTAAGTGTTGGTTCTTGCAGATAAAAATAGCCAATGGCCTGACGACGTTCTCTGTCTTCTCGTTCCCCTGGCTGCTGCCCTATCGCCTCCGCGTTGGCGCTCTCAGCTCGATCTTTTCTTGGTGTTGGGCACGGGGGGCTCTGGGAGCCCAGTACTGCTCCGGAGAATCCCCAGCTGCCTGTCCCTGCACTGCTCCTTCCCTCCACCCTCATCACTTGGGGTGGACATGCTGGCCGGCCCGTGCCGGTGCAGTCAGGGCGGCGCGTGGCCTCTCCTCAGTTGGTGGCCACCGAGGATCCGTGTGGGTGCATGCTGAGAGCATCACCTCTCTGCCCCGAAGCCACAGCCCACACCAAGGCAGGGGGCGGGTGCTGCCCATCGCTGCAAACCTTGCCACTAACGTGGGAGCTCTCCCTGTTCCCGGAGCGCCCGTGGTCGCACGCGTGTCCGGGCGTCTGTTTTTCCCTTTTGCCGTGTTTCGGAGTTGCTGTTTTCACCCCGAGCTCGCAGCCAGCGCTGGCTCGGGGCCCCTCGGCAGCGGCGGCAGAGCTGACTGGTGCTGCTCCAGCAACGAGGGGCTGGGGCCTGTCGAGAGGAAAGTGATGGAGAGGAGGAGGAGGGAGCGGCGGAGCCTGGCTCGCTCCGAGCCAGGGCAGCAGCCAATCCAGCTTTCCCAGGCCCTTCAGGACAGCAGCAACCTGCTCCGCCACAGCCTACAACCCCCCGAAACCCTTAGCCACGCTGGCAGGCGGGAGGGTGGTTGGAAACGGGGTGAACTCAGCCTGTTTTTCAGAGCATTGAGATGAATTTTCTTGCGTCTCTGCTGGGTAGTCCTGATGCATCCCCCTCCTTTGCTCTGCACCCAGGGACTGTTTCTTTCCGTTTTGGTCTTTTGCAGACTGCTCCATTCCAGGTGGCTGTTTATCGTCTTTGTAAATTGTTCTGATACCCACCGGAGCCCTGGTCTCTCTAGGGAGCTGTTGATGGACCTCTTCACTGCATAGTCAGAATATCTTTTAATTGTATAATTATTTTTAATATCTTTCAAAGAAGAAAACTGCTGCCTTTGGAAACAGCATCTTTACATGCTTCCTTTCATCAGCATTTGGTTGAAGGGCCTCTTCCCTCAGGAGGAAGGATTTAGGCTCTTGTCTATCCAGAGCTGAAGGGATGCTCCTGCTCTTGGTTGCCTACTGTAGTGGGCGATTATTGAGCCCCTGCCAGGAATTCTTCCAGTGGGATCAGGAACGCGCTGCTCGGGTGTTACATTTGTCCCGCAGTGTGTAACCTCTAAGTAGAGCCTGCCGCGTTTCGTAACGGATCGTGTGATGCGGGTGAGGTCAGCCACGTGCCCTTGGGTTTCAAGGGCAACCGTCAATGCTTGGGTTCGCACCTCCATGGGCTCTGCTGACTCCTGGAGTGCAGACCTGAAGACCAAGGCAAGTGTGTAAGAGATAGTCCTTGTCTCTGTGTCTTCAATACCTCCCCAGAAGGTTGGTGCTTGGGTGGACGTCTAACACAATGACGTGCTCTGTGTCACAAACCTCTCCAAGGACAGCAGAGCCATCCCTGTGGGAAGACCCGGGAGAGCCTCGCTGTGCTCTTTATCAATAAATAAATATTTTAGGCCAAAGACTGTATAAAACATCTACAAGTGACCTCTTGGATGTCTTGTTAAATGAGAATTAGCGGATGTTTAAAATATTAATGGATAACTGGCTCTCTCCAGGTCTCTCGTTACAGGAACGTTTCATTTATAATTTGGCCCCAGATTGGGATGTGCGGAGAGGTACTCGGTCTTGTGCAAGGGGGTTAACGTGGTGCTCTCTCCTGCCAGAAAATAATAGAAGCCAGGGGCTGTCTAGGGATCGCGCGTGAAGGATTAGGAAGAGGATATGCACTAGTCTGTCTGCAGCTGGCTGGAGCCAGCTCGGAGTGGTGGGCCTGGAAATCATTGCCTTGCGAGGGGCCTGGCGCAAAGGGAACTTGCATCCTAAGAGCGGGGGAGTCCTGCAGCCGGGCGCTGCTCCGAGTGGGAGGCAGCGAGGGGAGCGTCTGGAGACGTTTGTCCCGCGCTGGAAGGAGGAAGCGCCGGGGCGCTGAGCCTTCTGCTCCTGCTTTCCAGGCGCCGTGGTTGCCTGGTGGGAACGGAAGGTGCTGGGCTCCCCGGAGCAGGGTTTGTGGCAGGACTCCTTGCCAGATCTGCCTCTTCTGCTGGGAGCCCTCACCACCCCATAGCTTTGGGTTTTTGGAAGCTGTGTGTCCTTGAGTTGGAGGCTCCCAGGAAAGCCTCCTCTAGGTTTCAATAGGAAGTGTTTGGAGACAGCCGGCTCTAGGGAGAACTTAGATTCCCAGACTCACGGTGTTCAAAACGTTCCCCTCTGCCTGCTTCTGGGAGCAGGATTAGCTCTTGCTAACCCAGTATCAGTGACTGAGCCGTAGGACATGTCTTGCAGCCACCACCTTGATGAGAGACAGCTGCAGAGAGATGGGGTGCAATGTCTCCCCTCTAAACACAGGGCAGCCAGCCTTTAGAGCATTTTGACAGAAAAACGAAGAAGGGAAGAAACCATGAAGACCTTGTAGCCATAACCCACCATGCTCTTGCCCAACCTCCTGTGATGCGTTATGTTCTGGAGGTCTGTGGTGAGACCAGGCCATTATGGCCTTCACCCAAGAGAAGCTTGTTGCTTCTGTGGCCACTATTAATTGCTTCCTGATTTTAAAAAGCATAAATAAACAAGATTGCATGGGAATGAGCTAGCCAGTGCATAAATGCCCTGCTGTTAATGCACTGATGACCCTGAAGATGATGCGAGGACCAGAAGAGCTCTCAAAGAATTTACCAGAAACCATTTCAGTTGAGGTTGTGTGTTGTAAATCCTTAAGTAATGGCATGGAGGGAATTAGGTTAGATAATAGTTTGCAGAAACGGCATGATTCCCTGTTGAGGTTCTTGAGATCATTAGAAACTCAGCACGGCGAGGCGAGGCTTTTGTGTGTGTCCTTCTCCCAGCAACTCACAAGTGGTTTTACAACCTGGAAAACGAGATTACCGAGGGTTTGCTTTGCACGCCGCAATAACAAGAGACATCCCAGAGCAAAATGAGGCGTTGCTGCATCTGAAGGAGCACCGTAAAACCACACTGTTGTGATCTACTGATGTCTGGGCACCCTGAGACCAAAGCAGTGGCCTTGGCTTATGCGGGTAGTGGGGAGCCACTGGGCTGGTCCCCTCCAGCAGGTTTTTAGGGAGGTCCTGGCACCTTGATGCCAGCTCTCCCTGCCCATGGATGGGTTGCATCTTCCACAGAGATTTAAGGACGTCACCTGCCACAAAGAGCCAGGGTGCTTGGAAGCAGCACTTGGAAGCCACTCTCAGTTGGAAGACCAAGGAGCATTTCTCAAATCCGATACCCCGAAATGAGACGATGGGAATTGCTGTGCTAAGAGCCCTGTTGCCCACCAGGGACTGAAAAGATCAGATCTAGTGGCTGATATGTGGATGCCCATGGAGGGTACTGGCTGGTACTTCTGTTGAGTGAGGAGGGCTTCCCTGTGCGCGGCATCTCAGGGCCACCTGGCACCCATGGACATCGTGGAGCAGCAGTGTTGGAGAGCAGCAAAGGTGCAAGCACGCGGCAGCGACGGCCTCTGCACTTCCGTGGCTATGGATCCCGCCAGCTCCCCAGCGGGAGCAGAGAGTTCAAAGAGGCTCTGTCCTTCCCAGAAAAGCAAATGCAGGGATCCACCCCGGAGCCTTTAATTCTCTCCCACCCCAGCCAAGTCAGTCCTCAAACCAGCTGGAAACGGAAGCGGGGAAGGAAAGGGCCGTGCAAGGGCCACGCTCCATTCGTGGAGCTGCTCATTCCCCTGGAGCCCGGGCAAAGCAGCGCGTGGGCCAGGGCTGCGCGAGCCCTTGCTGTCGATTGCTCTGAAAGGGAGGAAAAAAAACAACAGAAAAAAATACCCGCGGAGGCCTCGGTGAGTCAGTTTGGAGCCGCACAATCCTCAGAGCAGACGCTCGCGTCCAATTTTCTGTCTCTCTTTGTTTAGAGGACCTCAGCACGCGCTGCAGAGCGCGCAGGCAAACACCCCACGCCAGATTGCATGGTCTTGCCCAACTCGGACGTGCTTTTTTCCTTTTTTTTTTTTTTTTTCCCCTTTCCTTTTGGAAGTTTCACGCGAGGTCTCGTCCTCACCTTTAACCAGTAGGAAACTCTCTCCTTGAGCAACGGCAGCCTCGGGGTTGGGGGTGTATTGTGCTGATGGGGGGTTTTGCTCAGCCTTTCGGATACTTTGCGTTGGTGAGTGGGTAGAGTTGGGGTGGTAGCTTGGCATCACGTGCGGGAAACGAGTTCCTGGCTTTCTCCCAGTTGGAACATCCTTCAGAGGTGCCCTTCCGTGCAGGTGAAGCTGGTGCACACCAGCACTAGGTTTTGGTGGCAATGCATCGTTGCTGTAAATGGAGACTTAGCTGCATGCGACGGGGTCCAACGGGCCCCATGTCTCAGCAGTGTGAGAGCCCTTCCCCTTCGCGGGGACCAGGGCCAGGGCAGGACTCGGTGGGAGGGGAGATGGTGCCGTCACGGGGCCTCCCCCCTTCCCCAGCATCCCGGCCTCGGCTTTGCATCCCGGCCGTGCCTTGGGGAGCGCATCCCGCTCGCCTTGCCGTGCTGAAGCAGCAAGCGCAGCCCGGAGCCAGGAACGGGGAAGGAAGGGCCGGGCCGCGCGCCTCGCCTCGCATCGCTCACGCTGTCAGGCTCTCCGGCCGCTAATCGCTTCCACATGGCGCGCGCGGCCCCTCGGAACACCAGGAATATCTCTGGCGCGGGGTCTCGCGCTGGCGGCGTGACTCCTGGGGAGCTCGTTTCCCACGCTGGGTGCGGGCATCCCTTGCCATCCCTGGGAATTTGCAGGGATGGGATAGTGCAGGATTGCAGGAAATCCTTGGTGGCCATGGGCAGGGTTCCCAAACTCGGTGACAGAGCCGCTTTGGTGTTAGGGATTTTCCAACCTTCCCGACTGCCCCTGCAGTAGTGGGCACCCCTTCCCGCTTTGCTCTGGGCACCTCCATTCCCATCCCCAGGGCACGGATGGAAGCTGCCGAGAAATGAGGCCAAGCAGTGCCGAGCATGAGCACATTTCTGAGCCTGGAACACCCCGAACAACGCGATTTATTTTAGGGAGTTCACAAAGTGACATCGGAGGCTGCAGAGGAGGGACCAGGCGGAGGAGCGAGGTCCCCGGGCGCTGGTGCCACTGGGATCTGACGTCGCGTTGGGCGTTCGGAGCGGATGGGCGGCGGGTTGAGGTGAAGGTGAAGCCTCTCCTCCGTCTCCCTGCTGGCCTCCCGTCAGACCACGGCTGCTATGAGCAGAGCGGGGCCGGGGAGGGAAGGGAAGGGAAGGAAGGGGAGAGGATGACACGGCGGCCGCGGGCCCCGGCCATTTCTGGATGAGTAGGTCATCTGGGTGTGGGAGCGGAGCCGCTGGCCAAGGCTGCTCCGAGAGGCCGAGGTTTGGGTGTATGTGCGATTTGGGGGAAAGTGAGAAGGGATTTCTGACGAGAGAGGAATGCGAGTTTCCTCCTTCACATATGTCTCCGGTTCTTGCAGTCTGCAACGAAGTTGTCGAATTGCCCAAGACCTGGCAACGGGGAGAGCCCAAGAAGTGAATTGCTGCAAAGCAGCTCCCCTCCTCCCTTTCTGCCTCCAAACACTTGTGCACCAGGAACCGCTTTAATCCCTCCTTGGGTGATAACTCCTGCCCTTCCTGATGCTGGGTTGTTTTAAGGTCCTGAGCCTCAAGATTTCGTAACGCGTTGCGGCACCGGCCCTTCTTGGTGTTGCTTGTGTAAAAGATGAGGCTTTGCCTTGGCTTCCTCGTCTCCATATATCAGGACGTTCCTGAGGCCAGAGCAACGGTGATTCAGTCATGCTAGTTGTAGCTGAACTACCGGGAGCTGAGACAGGAGCCGGTGTCCCCTGAAAATGCCCAACTAGGAAGCATCGTAGCAGATGCTGGGATTGGAGACCTAGGATGCTGCAGATGAGTCAAGATCGAGGCCTTTCCCTTGGAGTCCTGCTTGGTGCTTTGATGTTTGCAGAAGGGGAGCTGCAAAAGCGGGGCTGCAGGAGTCGAGCAAGCCCTTCCAAGATTTCCCATTCCCTCCGTGCCTCTTGGGGACTGGCTAAAGTCCTCTCTATCCCGGTGACTGAGAGAAGCGTGGGATGAACCACTCGCCAGCCGCGTTGCTGGGAAGAGCTGGGTGCCGCTGGGTATCGGCACACATGGGCGAGCTTCACTTGCGTGCCCCGTGCGCAGGCTCATCCCGCGCCAGGCTGCTGCCCCATGGCTCTGCTCCCGGCTTTTGCTTCCCGGTGAAGGATCCGCTGCAGGTGTTTGTCCTCCCAACACAGAAGCTGCATTTTTCCAAGCTGAACATCCTTTGTTATTTTTTTGGTCTCTTTCTATCTCCCTGGGATCCTCTTGAGAGTATTCTGCACTATTCCCATCTTTGGCTGTTCATTAGCTCCTGCTAACATTATTAACATGCTGATTAGCCCTGAGTTGCAATTACCAATGAAAATGTTGGCTTGGGCTGATCCTAAGCCTATTCCTTCAGGAAGCTCCACTTCTATGATCTCTGCGTATTCCTCTACGATCCCTTCTCCCTCCCCTCTGGCAATTGTAACTGGTCTCTTCCCCAAGGCATGCTCAATGCACTGGGAGCCATTCATTTTTTGGGAAGCACCGAGGGAGAAGCAGGTCACTGCTCTTGCGTGACGCGGAGCCGCATGCCGCGGATAGCTCCTCACGGACACGGACGAGGGAGACGAAATGCGCCTCTTGACCGACTGCGAATAAATCAGGGTCAGGAGCCTGCCGGCTTGCCAAGAAACCCAAAGGGATAAAATATAGTCTCTCTACAGACTATTAGCAAGCAGCACGTGGGCTGAGATCTGCTAGATAAATTTATGCGCTGCGAATTGCTCACCCAGCTGTAGTGGAGGGGCGGCCGGGCCCGTGGAGAGCTAATAACCATATGTGCTGGACATGCCTTTGGTGGTGACCTTTAGAGGGTTCGGGAGGCTCGGCCACCGGTACCGGGAGGCCGATGGTGGCACCTCGAGCTCTTCTTAAGGCTGTCACGGGGCACAGGCTTCTCGGTGGCACGAGGCAGGGGGGTGCAGGCTATTGCTGCCCGCATCTTCCCTTCCTACGCGTCCAGCCGTCCCACCTGCAAAGTTAATTAATAATCCTGAGATTATTTTTTCCAGCCGTAGCATTTCAAGCAAATAGGTAGTAAATGCCAGGCTCGTTTTGTTTGCTCCCTAATTTTGGCTGGCTCACCCTTGTGGATGGTGGCCCTGGGAGCTGCCTCCTCTCCCTTGTCCCAAATTCCCGGTCGCCACATGCGGGAATGCGGACCCCACATGGGGATGACATGTCCTGGCGGGCTAAGCAGCTCCAGGGACACTGGCTGAACAAGCCTTTGGGCTCAGTTCAACTGTTTTAAGCTGGAGAGATGGGCTCAGGCCCAAAGCACCGAGCCAAACAGCCTCGGGCTTTTCCAAGCCGTCCATCAGTACCGAGCTCATGCAAAGGGATCCTCCTGTCCCGAAAGAAGGAACTGCTTCCTGACCTTTCCCTTTCCTGGGCTGTGTCTGGCTCTGGACATGTGCATGCTGTCATCGGGCAGGATCCTTTTCTCCCCCCCAGTTTCATGGTTTTAGAGCTGCATCACGTACTCAGTTATAAATGAGAGCCACTTTATAGAAGAAATAAGGCTTCACGTGTTCTGCTGGGGATGGGGGCTTGGAGGTCCGATATCTCTAAGATATTTCCAGGATGTATGTGCTGTTGCTGTCGCTGGCATTAGTATGTCCATATGTTGCCACCACTAGGTTCCAGAGTCAACACGAGGCACAAAGTAGTTTATGCCAGTGCAGAGGGTTATCCCAGTATTAATTTAACACCATGTGCCCCCTGGCCCGCTTAGCTGGGCTTGGAACTGAGCCCAAGGCACCGGACATGTGATGGGAGGGCTGCAGAGCGCCTGCTCCCCGCGGGGCTCCTCGGCCTCCTCCTACCCCGGCTTCGCAGCTAATTGGGACAATCAATATTTGCTTTGCAAATACAACTGGAGGGAAAGAAGGAGCGCGAGAGGCAGCGGCGCAATCGCCCCGTAAAAACCAGCTACCACGCAAAGGGGAATCCTTCCCCCTCGCCAAGCAAATATTTGGAAAAGAGAGGCCATAAAAAGAACAAGCAACAAAGCAATATCCTGCCTTGCCGGCCGTCAGGGCCGTTGCCCCCGATGCCGCAATAACCCCATGGAGACTGGAGATGGGAACCTGTTTCCTAGAGAAAGCTGTTTGCTTTTGTACTCTAATCCACCGAGCGCGCACCCCGGATCTCTGTAGCCACGAAAAGAGAAGGGAGAGAAGTTATGTGAGTGCATATGTGCACATACATGCATATATGTATAAATATATATGTATTTAAATGCAAGCAGAGGGAGGGGAATGATTTCTTGAGGAAATTCCCGACCATCTCAGCCGCCAAGTGCTTGCAGCCGCGTTGGGAGCTTTCCTCGCATCCTTCCCCAGGGGTGGCACTGACCTGCTCCAACATCGGGGCCAGGGGCTGCTTCTCAGCCGCGGCCAGCGCCCTTTGGGCAACCAAAGTGCCAGGGCACCCGCGGCAGAAAAGCCCCCGTGGAGCCGCATTCCCACCGGGCTGCCTTGGGTGCTGTGGCCAAGGCATCTGCCCTCCTGAAACGTCCCGGCATCGGGAGAGAGCTGCAAATGTGAGGTTAGTGGAGCAGAGGAGAAAAAGAGAGAGAGAAAAAAGACTTAAATTTAAGGTCTCTTTTCCCCCTTTTTGATGACTATTTCCATTCATTCCAGAGCGTGTTCCTCTGGCATCCCCAGGCCGCTCGCTCAGCCGAGCAGCCCGCAAGCTGCCCCGAAACGCATGTTACAGTGCTCTCTAGTGCACGGAGCTGTGAATGAAGGCTGCCTCTTCGGAGCTGCTTCCGCGCTCGCTCCGGCCGCAGCTGCTTTGCATTCGCACCGAGGAGGCTGAGGAACCGCACGGATAAGCGGGACGCGCGCGGGGACGGGCGAAGCCGAGCGGGAGGCTCGTGGCTCTGAGCTCAGCCCTGGGCTGCCGTTTGCAGAGCTGCTCCCCGGCAGCTGCTCGCTGCGCCCGGCTCCCCTGGCTCTGTTTAACTTTCATACGAGCGAGCGGGTTTTGCGGCGGCCGCGCAGGATGCTGCCCATTGCCTGACGAGATCCGCTGCGTTCGTGCACCTGAGATTGGGGCTGCAAGGACGTGGTGGGGCAGGGAGTGGGTTCCTCATAGCCCCATAGGGAGCCATTTGGAGAGTTCTCTTATATGTTTTTTTTTCCATTTAATAAAGGAAAGTGCAGTTCTTGGTTGCAAGCTGGGAGACACGGGAGCAATCGGCAGCTGGGTCTTCTGCTTGGATGCAGGTCAAATCCCGAGCAGCCCGTTGATGTGGGGAGGTTGAGGTTGGCAGATTGTTTGGCTGGGCTGGATGACCCCCCCATATCAAGTCTCCATTGGCTTCTAGGGGGCCTGACCTAGTCAGTGCAGGTACCCGAAGGTGGGTGAGATGCCTCCAACCAAACGTGGCGTGCTGCTTGGGGTCTTGGAGCAGGGCCTGTGTCTAGTTAGGCTTCCTTCCGAAGGAAGCCCTCCTGTGCAAGCTGATTTAGCATTAGGGCACATTGGAGAAGTTGAGGCTGGAGCGGCCTCTGGGAGGTCTCCAGTCCTATCTCGGGCCAGGTTGCTCAGGGCTCACTGAGGATGGAGACTGGCCGACTTCTCTTGCTTTCGCTTTTTACCCTCCCTTTGCAATTCCAAAGAGAAAAGGGAAAGCTTCTACTTATTTATTTGTTTATTTATTAAGATTCTCATTTTTTTTTATGGGAAGTTTGCAGCGGGTTCAGAGCCAGGTGTGCTGCCATGCAGAACCCCAACAAACTGCTGTCAGGGATTGGAAAACCAAGGCCAGGTTTTATTTAGCTCAAGTTTCATTGTATTTTTTCTTTTTTTTTTTCCTGTTAGGGAAGCCACAAAATCGGTTATCCTACCCTGACCTGCAAAACGCATGACCTGAGCACTCCTTGCTCCCTGCTAGTTAGTCCTGCTCTCCTTCCCGAGCTGGACCCGGTGGTGCCCACAGCCCGTCCTCTCGCTCCGCGTGACTTTGCTTTTCCACCGCTCGCCTCCCCATTAATCTCCGTGCAAACAAAGGCTCTGGAGAGACAAGCTGAAAAGCTCCTGGGGGTACGTTTAAATCAGGCCTTTCTAATAACGTCTGCCGACCTCTCCGTGGAAGCCCGGCTCCCCTAGGAAAGGACATGGAGACGTGGCCGTGTGCTCAAGTATGGTGGGGTGTAATTAATTCTGACCTCTGGCTCCCGCTCGCTCGCTCTCGGTATTAAATTTGACTAGTGATATTGTGGTTTTTCAATTACCTGCGTGTTCCTGGGGGCACAGAGGGAGGGGGCTCCTGCTGGAGCTCCGGCTTCGGCACGGACTCATCCTCATCGGAGCAGGGGTAAAGTGATGGGGCGAATCCAGGGCTGGTGGCCCTGGGCTTTGCAAGCTTGGATGACGGCCGGGCATGGAAAAAGATGAGTTTGCTGCGTGCGCCGTGCCGGTAGGAGCAGAAGGAGCTGTGGAGGGTGAGGAGAAGCAGAGGGTGCCAGGGAGGACCCGCAGCGGCTCCGCTGCGCCCCGGGACACGCGGCGGCTCCGCTTAACCCCGTTGCTACGTCCCCTCCGAGACGCCTGCAGGCAGCAGGAATGAGGAGGAGCGGAGCTGGGGGCAGAGGAGAAGGGAAATTAAAAAAAAAAAAAAAAGACTAAGAGGGGGATGCGGGAGGGGGGAAATGCCACTCGCTGCAGAGCGAGCGAATTCCCCCATAAACCCGAATCTGCTGAGAATACATTTTACAAACATGCAGCCGCGTTGGCCGCTTTTGTCGGGGCGTTTGTTAAGCATTAACTAAAGAATGCCATGGTCCAGCCTGCTCGGTGTGAAACCTAATTCCCCCCCTGGCTGGAGCCATGGCATGGAGCGCTCAATTTTTTGCTCTCCGTAGGACTGCAGCCTTCTGGTTCTGCGGCCAAAAACCACTCATATTTGAGCAAGCTTAGCCGCGGCCCCGTTGCCAGGCAGTAAAGCGAGCACTTGTCTGCCTCGGGGGGAGGGAAGGAGGGAGGGAGGCAGGAGACACGGAAGGGTCAGGAGAAAACATCCGCTCGCTCTCCGGAGCCGCCGGAGCTTCGCGGGCCGCGCGGGAAGGCGGCGAGGGCGGCGAGGGCGGCAGCTCTGCTGCTGCTCTGGCTCTGCCCGCACGAGGTGTCTGTGTCTGCTCCTGCGGCCAGCGCCGGCAGCGACCAGGTGCCGTGCGGTGTGGATTCTCCGGTGTCTCGTAAAGGCTGGGTACGCACAAGGCCCCTGCTGCCATCTCCTCTCTGAGCACCTATGTCTCCCTCAGTGGCACGAGCAGGGCCCCATCCAGGTCATCCCTCTGCTGAGCACGGACCCTTCTTCCCCAGCCGAGCCCTGCGAGGGGCCCCGCTCCATGCTTGATAGAGCCTGGCATCTTTCCACCGCCGTCCCGCCACGGAGCCGTCCCTCCCGTCCCCCGTTACGACCGGTGACAGTGAGGGAGAAGATGACCCGGTGCCAAGACAACTCAATCCAGCTCGCGCGCTGCCCGCTCGCTCCCGCGCGAGCCAGCTGCTTCCCAGCCTCCGACCGGCACGGCCGGCTCTACGGGCCGCTCCGCCGGAGCCTGCCCGGCCCCACGCGGGGGCTCGGCCACGCGGCGAGTTTTGCTGGGTCTCTGCGCCAGCCCAGAGCATCCTTCATCTCCCGCCTCCCTCGTTGCTCCCTGTCTGCTCCTGGGAAGGCAGGGTTTGCTGTGCATCCGTCGCTATCTAATAGCGGTGGCTCCGGTCGGGACGGCTCCCGGGCCGCTATTTACGTGCCGTGCACACGGTCAGCGGCAGCTGGGAAGCGCCGTCCCAGCTCCAAAGGCGGAGGCACAAGGGCACTGCGGCACCCCGGGGCCACGGGACACCCGCTGCTAGCGGAAGGAGGGACAGGGGTCCAGTGAGGTGCTTCAGTGGAGCTGAACTTCCCAGAGACAGGGAAAAATATCCCTGGGTGCTGCCTGGGGCGTCCAGATGGGAGTTCCCCACACATAGGGTCATCCCTTACAGGGTTATCCCCTTGTGGTGCTTCCCGGGGGCTGTGAGGACCTGGGCCACCAGCTGCTTTTTCTATCTCTCCCCCTCGCTGCCTGTGAGTGGTTGCAGTTCTGGAGGTCTTTGGCCATTTAGTAGCAAAGATCTGTTTTTCTTTTTTTTGTGGGGTTATGAGGCTTGATTTGCAAGCGAGCAAAGCTCTTGACAGACTGTTCATTTTTGAAGAAAAAAACCTACTTATCTCTTAGAGATGATGGGCGTCGCTCTGAGCTAGGGCTGGAGTAAAGGATCCTGTGGAAGGGGAAAAGGCCCCAGTGCAGAGGGAAGAGTCAGGAGCTGAATTATCCCGTGTGATTCCCAGACTGTGCCATGGGATAAGCAGCCCAGTACAATGACATGGGTTGAAGTCACCAGGCAGGAGCTAACGCCGACAGAGGAGATCGTGTTTGGAGACCCCATCCTTGTCCCTCAGTGCCCCAAGGCCGATGCTCGAGGCAGCTGTGTGCACATCTGTGCACAGGGGGCACGAGCAGACGATGCCCCGCGGACGGCGCGGGCGCAGGGAGCCCCAGCGGCTCCGCTCCCGGGCGCACGGCCGCTCTCGGAGCCGGCGCGCGGCTGGAAGGGGCTCTGGATGCGCTAGGCACAGATGCTCCCAGCTGGTGCCGGTTCTCACGGGCTCGCTGCCGGCGCCCCCAGCCCGGCCAGCCCCCTCAGGCACTTTGGGCACGTCATTTATCCAGCCACTGGGCAACTAAAACGACGCAAAAGGAAACCTGGGGTTCCTTTTGGGGGAAACCTGGCTAGGATTTCAGGCAAGCTCAAGCTGGGGTGGCAGGAGGATCTTCTGCAAATCCCACTGCATGCAGCAAGCCAGGCAGGTTGGTGCTCTGTGCCTCAGTTTCCCCACCTGGTGAGCCCTCAGCTCTCAGCACAGTTGTGGTGATGCACTTGTTAAAACTGAGGTGCCTGGGAAAGTAAATCAGGAGGCAGCAGGATCAGGTGAGGCAGATAAGTGCCCAAACCAGACCAGTTTGGAGACAGATAATCTGCACAGGGCCATAAACATGAGAGGTTTGCTGTTTTTCCAGTAGTTTTGCTGCAAGGATTTTGCATCCAGCTGGACTTCTCCTTGCTGGGAGGCTGACTCAGTGCTTTTCATTTCCTCCACTTATTTTCCTCTTTCTTTTTAAGTTATTTTATTTAGCTGAAAAAAAATATTTTGAATCATTGTGCTTAGAGGCTCTTGGGAGGCAAGTTTGCCGCTGTTTTGCAGAGACCTCTGGAGTGGGAAAGATGTTGAAAGGAAATGGGACGTTTACAACTGCTGAAATTCTTTAAGGAGAGTTTCCATGTCTATTTTTATATATATAAATTTGAATATTTTATGTATTAAATATGTATATAAACAGACATCCCCTCTTTGCCATCAGGCCCTGGCCACGGGGGTGGTTTTGCACATTGCATTGGGCCACGGTGGCAGGAGCTGCCCATGGAAGCTGGTATGACTGGATGTGCCCGTTTCCCTGGTTGGACCCTGGGCATCTCTGGGGCTGGTGCCAGGAGATATGATGCTCCGAGATAACCTCTGCAGGACGTGCTGCTGAATTATGGCTTCTCTTTTAGGGGCAAATGTCCATTCCAGACATCCAGTCCACTTCTCACAGATACTTCCAGCAGGGCTGGTTAATCAGGGAGTTTTCCTGGAGTGTGGCCATCTCCCTGGTTTTTGTAGATGCTCGCTGTAGTTCATGGATGAGTTTGTGAAAGCAGCTGCCACCTTCAGCATCAACTTGTGTCCAGGAAAGGGACTGGGAGCTGCCTGAGGTGGTGGATGGGCTTGGTGTGTCCATGTGCTGTTGAGATGGGACCAACAACTCTGTGGTGTCACCTGGAGCATCCAGGTGTTGGGGTCTTCACCCATTGACTGCATTGATGGCCAGTGGCGTGTAGGTCAATCTGCAGCACCAAAGGTGGCCCAAAGCCGGCATCCCCGCCACAGCTACGGGGCAAGCTCCCCCATGGTCACTATGGGACTGCCTTCCCTTTGCTCCTGCAGGCTCTTCGCGGTGAAGTGCGCCGGGTGCCTGGAGGCCATCGCACCCAGCGAGCTGGTGATGCGGGCCCAGAAGAGCGTCTACCACCTGGGCTGCTTCTGCTGCTGCGTCTGCGAGCGGCGCCTGCAGAAGGGCGACGAGTTCGTGCTGAAGGAAGGGCAGCTGCTCTGTAAGGGCGACTACGAGAAGGAGCGCGAGCTGCTGAGCTTGGTGAGCCCGGCTCTGTCAGATTCTGGTAAGGGGCCGCCCCGCGCCGGCCGTGTCAGGAGCCCCAGGGCTTTTCCATACAAAAGCCGTCTGCAGCCGGAGGGCCTCCCGGCAGGACCTTGCACGTGGTGGTGGGGGGACCCAAGCAGCTCGAGGAGCTCCAGGGGATGCTCAGACCTTGTCCTTGTTGCATTGGACACACGGTCCTGCTCGCTGCTGCTCCCGCTCTGTGCCCAGCCATCCCAGGGTGTGCAGGGAGAGGGGCTCGTGGCTCCAGACCGCAACGGAAGATTTCCCGGCTGTTAAAGAGCTCAGGTCGCCTGGACCACTGGATCAGCACTGAAAGGAATAGATACAGTCAATTAAACTAAAATTCGAATGTTTCCCAGGAAGCCAAATTGAGACAGAAAACACAACAATGGAGGTTGGGGCCGGAGCAGGTAAAATAAAAAAGGAGCTGTTAGCAGATATCTTGGAGCTAACGATGTCCCCGAAGGCCCAGGCTCCCAGCAAGGCGGTGTGGCCGAGGGCCATCCGCCCGGCTCCCGCTGTGACGCGCAGGTTTCCGAGCTCTGCTCTGCTCCTCTGGAACACAGCGCCGGAGGAGGAACAGGGGCTTTGTGGAGGGGTGTTCAAATCCCTGCCCTGCCCCCCCAAATAATGGTGTTAAAAGCAAAAATAATCCCTGGGGAAACAGGAGGGAGGCTGCAGGAGAAAGGCAGCGAGTGCCGGCTCAGCGCGGGAGTCGAAGCAGAAGCAGGAAAACACAGAGCTCGCTGCACCGGCTCTTGGAGCACGCTTGGGAAAGTCTGTTTGGAAAAGATCCATCTCGAATCTCGGATGCCTGGCGAAATGCTCCTTTTCCTTATGGGATATGCAATCCACTCCTAGTTAAAATAAGAACCAGGGAGGAAACTAATGCAGCAGCACTCCAATTCCCAGCTTGCTCCTAGCGGGAGAGAGGGCACTTTGGCCAAGGGTGGCGATCCCCAGGGGCCGTGGCTCTGCTTCCAGCCTTGCTGCCCCAAAACAAGCAGCAAACCCCCCCCAGCCCCCAGCCTGGCCCCCTCGCACCAAAGGCCACTTTTATGAGAAAGTGCGGATAAAAAGCCGGCCATATGTTGCCTATAATCTCCCAAACCCTCGCTTCAATTACGGCCTCGCCGGAGCCGTGGCCCAGGCAAGCCTGAGTAAACAAGCCCCTCTGAAAGAGGAGCCCGCTTTCCAATTAAGCCTGTCCTAGCCTCCCTCCTCTCCCTAAATCCTCCCAGGCGGAGCAGGGCCCCGGCGCGGCGGCGGGGAGCGGGCCCCTGGTCGCTCCGAGGCCATGGCATTCCCGATAGCCCCGGATCCCGCTGCCGGCGCTTTCCCATGTGACGTCAGGGGCGGCCCGAGACGGTCATTAATTTCTCCGTGCCGGGCGAGAGGCTTGAAAGGGAGAGTTAATTAAAAGTAAGACCCCCGCCAAATCCGTCTCCGCTGCTCCTGCTTTCGCTCTGCGGCACTCGGAGGGATTTGGGGAGCAGGTGTTGGGAAGGGAGGGCTTGGAGAGGAAGGGGGGGAATTGCTCAAAGCTGGTTTTCCCCCTCATGGACAGTTTTTCTTTGGAGCAGTTTTTGCTTGAGATGGCTCATGAGCCTCCAGCACTCCGTGCTGAGCTGGTCCCTGATGGACTTGGTGGCCAGAGAAGCGTTTGGGTGGCCACCTCTTGCTTAAAGTGCCTGGGATTTCCCACTGGCCGCCTAGCGTGATTGCCCGTGCTGCTTTGGACCTAGCACAGGCTCCCCCAGCTTTGTCCTTGGGCACCCTGGTGGGGCTGGGTGTGGAGGACACAGCAACCTCTGGGACGCTGGCAGAGCTGGAGGACAGACCTGGGCATCACCAGGCGCTAGCAGGGATGTGACCTGCCCGTCTCTGCCCAGATATGTCTCCAGCAATGACCTGAGAGGAAATCCCCATAGGGCAGGCCCACTTTTGGAGCAGCTGCAGTGAAAATGAGGCATTTCTAGAGCTTCCTACTGCAGCTGCTCAAACCTTAGCAAACCAGACTATCTTTGGTCCTGCTGGAGCCCTCTGTAACAGAACCGCTTCCTCTTTTCCCAGGCAAAAGCGACGACGAAGAGAGTGTCTGCAAAGTGGGCCCGGCCTCAGGGAAGGGTGCCGAGGATGGGAAGGACCACAAGCGGCCCAAGCGGCCTCGCACCATTCTCACCACCCAGCAGCGCAGGGCCTTCAAGGCGTCCTTTGAGGTCTCCTCCAAGCCGTGTAGGAAGGTATGGAGAGAGCTCCCTGGCCTGGGAAGCTCACGGTGCTGCCTGCATCCACCCTGGCGGCAGCGAGCGCCCAGCTCCAGCGGTGCCTGGGAATGGTCTTAGGTGCTCTGGCCACCTCCAAGAGCCAAGCAGAGCCAACTGAGATGCTCTTGTGTCCTCTCCCCAAGGTGCGGGAAACCCTGGCAGCCGAGACGGGTCTCAGTGTGCGCGTGGTACAGGTCTGGTTCCAGAACCAGCGAGCCAAGGTGAGTGGTGTGGCAACAACCCAGGTGTGGGGTGTGGGGGCTCTCTGCCTCCTCTCTCTGCCATGGGGGCGATTTCACCCCTGGTCCTTTGCCTCTTCTTCTCACCCAGATGAAGAAGTTGGCTAGGAGGCAGCAGCAGCAGCAGCAGGATCAGCAAAACACACAGCGCCTGAGCTCAGGTAGCCTGAAATGTCTTGCTGGCCTTCCTCACCCATCCCCCTCCATGAGGCCTCTTCTTCCTCACGCTCAGAGTGTCCCAGTACTCTGCTCTTGTGTTCCAGCCCAGCCCAACGGCGCGGGTAACGGCGGTCTGGAGGGCATCATGAACCCGTACACATCGCTGCCGCCACCGCCGCTCCTGGGCATGGAGCAGAGCGTCTACAGCTCCGACCCTTTCCGGCAAGGACTCACCCCACCACAGATGCCCGGGGACCACATGCACCCCTACGGTAAGGTGTGGGGAGGTGCTTTGGCCATGCCTTGTTTTCCCACCATGCATGGAACATGCTCCCCACTGTGCGGGAAGGAGATAGTGGTGGGCGTCTCCTTGGGGCAGTTCTGGGAGTGGGGCTACACTAGGCACGGAGCTGGTCTGCGGACCTGGGGGAGGACAGTCCCACCTGGGGTGTCACTTGTGGGACGGGGCTGAGGCATCAGGCCGACTACAAGCCCCATGCACACTGCTTCTCCTCAGGTGGCGAGCCCCTCTTTCACGACCTGGACAGCGACGATACCTCCCTCAGCAACCTGGGCGACTGCTTCCTGGCCACGGCGGCGGCGGCGGCGGACACCGGGGCCCTCCAGGCGCGCGTGGGGAACCCCATCGACCACCTCTACTCCATGCAGAGCTCCTACTTCACGTCCTGAGTGCCGCCTCCACGCCGTGGGCCCCGCACCAGCCCGACGGACGAGCGGCCACGCGGCCGCGGGCGAGACGGGGTCGGGAGGGAGGGGGACTCGGCACCGCCGGGATGCTGTCAAACCATGTGTTGTCGCTTGGTATTCCCGAGCACGGAGTAACTTATGGGTTGCATAGTTTCATGTTTCTCGTAGACTCCTAGGATTAGGGGCACGGACCCCCGCGGGGGCTTTGGAGAAGGACGTGGGAATGTAGCAAGGCCCGAGGGCTCGCGCCCGCGCGGCTGGGGTGCGTGTGGGGCTGCACGCGAGCGCAGCCAGCTGCGGCGGCAAAGTTTTATCTCTATCGGAAATCTACTGTACAGCAAAAGTAACTTTATTTTCAGCGTGAACCATATTTAAGGATGTACTCAATGCACTTAAGTTATAAAAGGAAACCGTTTTACTTTTTATAGATGTTATGTTGAGGTTGCAAAAGCCCCGGAGCTGGCAAGGGGCTTCGGGTCATTGCAGGCAACGGTTCGGACCTGGCGGGTGGTTATGGCTGGTGCTTTGTGGTGGCTCCACTGGTTTTTAAGGGCACTTGAAACGCCAGGCAGGGCCAGCTGACATCTCCTCATCCCTCCACTAATTTTCATGCATTGTGTCCTTTTGTGCTGCTGTTCGCAAGTTCTGTAGGCAACAACCTGTAAAGACATGCAAGTGACTGTGAGACTGAAAACACTGGCTCCTCGCCGTGGCATGAGCTGACACTGAATGTAAAGGGGTCGGGAGGTGGCTGACCCAGCAGGAGATGCTGACACACTGTCAGAAAACGCATACCAAGAAGAAATTAAAAGAAAACAAACAAAACCAACAAACAAACATAAAACTCTGCAAAAATGCCTGGTGTCTTATTGTGTGAGGTGTCCCGGTGACTCATAAAGGGAAAGGTTGAAATATCTCCAAAGTAAAAAAGATGTTGGGTAGGGTGTAGTGAGACAGCAGGAAAAGTTTCTGCTTGTTGGGCTTTAGATATCAAATACTCTGTAGTCTAAGATTAAATCAATCCTTGACATTCCTCTGATGTCAATAGCGAGAGACTGGTGGATCTGGAGGGTGTTTCCTGTCTTTGACACCCAGCTGAGATGGCAGGGAGGATTTTCCTGGGCTCTCCACCAAGCCCAGCAGGACCTTGGAGGAAGTGAATGAATTTGGGCCTGCCAAGAATGCATCCCAAGCAGATGACACTTGCCATGATGGCTGTGGCTGAAGATGGCAGAGAGGATGCAGTGGTTCTAAGGACGTTATATGGTGACTCATGGGAATGGTTGACTCCTCTGGCCTTGTCCTGGTTTCCCTCCTTCATCTGGGCATAGACACCCAGGCTCTCCAGTAGACAAAGGTTGTAAGACCCATCAGATTGAGTTGCTGCAAGTCTCATGTTACCCCATGTGTGCTTTCCTCCCTGCTCTCCATGCCTGGGCCATGAGGTGCTCCGCATTAGGACTGCCAGAAAGATATGGGTGGGTGTTTCCCAACAGACATTGCCCTTATCACTGCTCCTTGACATGGAGAGGGTCTGTGAATACGTGACGATTCCAGCAGATTGGGGATGGAGGAAAAAAAACAGACACCCACAAGTCATTGTCTGAGACACTCCAAATAAGTCATTCTCCTTCCTGCTTTTTGTCTGACTCTGCTCTGCTGTTCCTGTGCTACCACATGCTGTCAAAGTCCAACTTATGGAACAGAAGATTCCAAAATGAGTTGACTGCATATGAAAAACATACATTTTTTCTTTTTGAAAGTGTATTTTCCAGGAAAAGCACTGAATTTTTGGGGGATCTGGGCTTTTTGCTCTCCTTTAGGACAAAAAAAAAATCACTGGAATGGCAGAAGCAAAGGAGTGACTTCAGTGCTGAGCCATAGCAGGGGGCTTAGCTATTGGGGAGGTCGGGGGGGTCTCCAGAGACACCTCTGGCTTTTCTGGGGTGGGGTGGAGGGGAGTGAAAATGAATACCTTCCATCTCCCTCCCAAACACGCAGCAATGTACAACGCCTGTCCTCTTGAAACGGACCCAAAAGGCTGGGCAAAGGCTCTTCTGGCCAGACGCAGCCCCAGGAGGCAAGGGAGGGGGATTGGTTTGCACGGCAGGTTGCCTGTCGGCACCTCTGGGCATGGAGACGTTCCTTAATCGCTCCTGGGAGGGAGTCATGGGGGGAGAGTGGCAAGGGGATTGCTCCTCTCAGCTGGAATGAAAGGAATCTGGCCTTGGGCAGCAAGGCTCAGCTCTGCTCCCAGAGAGCCACGTGAGGAGACCTGCTCTCCATGACGGCTCCCGCACGGTGAAACCTCGGGCTGACCTCAGAGCTGGAGTTTAGCCGCCCGTGCACCGCAGCCGGGACTGTCAAAGCCAGCCCTGAGGCCTTGCTCATCAAAATGGCATTTTGGCCACGGTTGGTCACAGTGCGAGACTCCCTTGCAGAGTCTCAAGGCAAAATTCTCCTGTGACCTGCAGGAAAATGGGCACTAAAGGCAATTCAGGCATACGATGGCTTCCACACGCTCCCCATGGCTCTCTGATGAAGGGCTGCAGGAGATAGATAGTGCAGGTCCCGCTTGTGCTGGTCACCATCTCTGCCTGCACCCCTGCAAGGTCTGGACGCTGGCCCCAAAGCTTTTCCTTTCTCACCCACACGTATGTCATATTTGAAATATGTTCACTACATCAGTCTGGCTTTCCTTAAGCATAGCTAGCAGTTTGAACATACCGGATTGCTTTTTCCCAAATAAAACGGATGTGAAAGCCATTCTCACATGCACATTAGTTGCCTACTTGTTTGAAAAGCCTGCAGAAACATAATGCCAATATCTGAGGGTGTTTATGTAGATATATATAGAATTCATATACATAATATATAACTTGTTGAGGCTCAGCATGGTGGAAGAGGGAGGATCCTCACTTAGTAATATCAGTGGAGCTCACTGTTTTAAACCTCTCCTTTTCCTGCCAGCTGATGCATTTGTCTGACACAGCTTCTAACTGTATGGTGCAGTCCTGTCACCCTGATGTGGTGTTTGGGATCCCTTATTTTAGGGTCTAGACTAATCCTGCCAAAGCCAAACCAGAGCAAAAAATGTAGCCTCAGAACCTACTGGAACTTGCTGAGATGATGGGGTTGTTGCGGAGCAGGCAACTTCTTTTCAGGCTGGTATCTTGTTGGATGAGTGGATGATCAGATGGAGGCTCTGTGGTCCTTGACGGGCTCCTCTGAGATGCTCTTTTGGGGCACTACTCTAAAATACTGCATCGAAAGCCTGAGCCTGCTCTTGAAATGGGGATTTTCGGGATAGGCTCCTGTCAAATGTGGGAAGAAAAAAAAAGTGTCTGATCTGAAAACAGGCTCTGCCTCCCTTTCCATGGCAAGGGCAATGATGGGAAGGGGTTGAGCGCTGACCTTCATATATCTGCCTCTGAATGAACAAAGCCCCCTCTGTTCAGATGCAGGTCGGTGGCCAAGGCAAGATCAAACCTGAGATTACTTTTCAGTTGAGGACACTGATTAGATGATACTGATAGTCAGGAACGAGCAAGCTTTGAGTGATACTAGGTTAATTAACTTGCTCTTTGTGAATGGATGTTACAGGGGCTTGGGGCAGATGTGCACTGGAATGAAACCCAAAATTGTCTTGGCCAGTGTTGGCTGAAAAGGTCGGATTTGCATCAGGGGATTTAAATCTTGATATTTCAAGGTATCTTTAGGAGATTTTTAATGAACAGACATTGGAGCAGGAGCAAGCAACCTTCCTGGACTCAGGAGAGGACACTGTCTGGAAAAACTATTCTCCAGATAAAGAAGCGCTGGATCCTTGGCTTGCTTAAAATAACCTGACCCAACAGGTGATCCAGTGGTCAGTGGACATGTGCTGGTTTACCACAGATGAAATGTGGACACTAGGAGACCCCAAAGTGAATGTCTTCCCAGTAAGGCAACGTTTGGTGCTGCAGGAAGAGTTGTGCTTGAACATCAGTGGAAGTGATGGAGAAGTCCATGTGGTGTGGTCCAGTACTGGATATATGAAAGGAGCCAGTAGGAGGGTTTGTCATGGGAGGGGGCACATGTTTTTTGCTAGGTGGGGAGGAGGCCAAAGTGCTGGTTGCCTTTGTCACCTTTGAAGAGTGGAATCATTTGACAGATGTCTGATATCTAAACTGATGCTGTTCCAGGCACAAAGCGTCACCTGTTATTAGAAAAAACTTGTGCTGTGATATATGATATGGCTCAAAACCCTAAGTGAATGCCTTGTCCTTAAGGTTGATCTGTGAACAAGATACCAGGTAACACCAGCTGTCCAAATTTGACTTGCATTTTTCTAAGTCTATTCTCCCACTGCTCAACTTCTGCGCAGAAAATTCACTTAGAGGCTTTATAAAACGGTAAAGACTTGCAATAGAAAGGAAGGAAAAAGATCAGAAGCTCTGTAGGTGTAAAAAGGTGAGTAATTTCCTTATCTTGTTGGAAATCAGACCTAATTATTATCTCCATTCCTCTGGGTAGCAGTGTATTGGTCATGAAAAGGTTATCTTGTCAGCTATAGACCTCCTAGATACTGATGTGGATGCTGACACGTGCTTGCTGGGTTGACATGTATAAGTTCACAGGCTGAGGATGAGTGTAGCCAACTGAAAACCATGTCAAAACACTCCAAGTGATCAAATACTGACAGGACTTTCAGTGAAGAAGAACAGATTCCTCCTGCCTTGGGCCCTCCAGGCTGCTGCTTCAGGGTGGAGGATCAGGTTTCTCCTTTGGTGATCCTGAGAACAGCAGGATTCACTCAGAGCGCTGCTTGGAGGACTGAACCTTGATGTTAGGGCAGTATAAATCCATGCCGTCATTGCATGGGAAATAGCAAAGGGAAGGTGAGCAAACTCCATGGCACAGAGATGGGATGCTGGTGGCTTGCCCTTAGGGGAAGAGACCTATCCCATGCTTTGCAAAGACCCTTGTGTTGCAGAGTCTTGGCTGACAGGATCTATGTTCCTCTTGCTGCTGCGGGAGGTGCTTTACTGCTTTTGGCAGGCTCACGCTGAGACCTGTCCAAACTGCATCCTTGGTGCTCTGCAGATCTCAGTGACTGCTATGGAGACTTCCCTTCTCTGGGAACAAGTAGGCTGGAAACTGCTTGGGGCAAACTGTCCATCTCTCTGAGGGGAATTAAGCAATGCCTTATCATGCTTTAGGTTGGTGGCTTCAAGCAAAAGTGATGGACCAAGAACACTTTTTTCACTAATCTTCTAAGACACTTGATGTCCTTCAAGATGTGCCTGCATGGTCTCCCCTTTTCCCCCTTCTCCAACACCCCAATGGAGGCTGCTGTTTCTCTTTTAGCAAAAGCTAGGGAAGGAGCAAAGGATTTTTGGAAGGAAGCCCCACCTGAGGGAGTGGGCTGAGGGCTTCCACCTGAGGAGGAAGTCCTCAGGTACCAATGCCTGGCACCTGAGGCACTGGGCTATATAGGTGCTGTGGTGAGCTCATGCCAGTGCTCCTGTGGTGAGCTCTTTGCAGATGTTGCTAACCATGTGCCTTGGCATCTTTTGCTGGGTGTGGTTTGCTAATGTATTGGGCCTTTCTACAGCTTAAGAAAAAGCTCAAGGCTTTGCTTAGAAAGCCCCAACACTCAAGCCCTTGCTCTGGATATCTGAGCAGTGGCATCTTGGATCCATGCTCAAAAGCTGACCGGCCCTTTGCAGCCCTTCTGCTTCAGCTGCTTTGCAGTGCAGATGCAATAATCCTGCCTCAGCGTGGAGGAGGCTGAGCAGGGAGGTATCTATGGAGCACTGGGGCTCGTGGTGTTTGTGCTTTCCCAAGAGCATCTGTGAGCAAGCAAGCATGTGCTGAGCACACTGAGAATAATGTGCAAGCACAGAGGGCCCTGAGGCTGCGTGCACGGGCTGAGGAGGATATGGGAAACAGTGAACCACCATCCATTTGCTGAATGAGGTAAGGACCTTATGGAAAATATAGCATGAGATCATGGAACTAAAGATGTAGCATAATGCCTGAGCGTTGGGTGGCTGATTGAAGTTGTCCAGGCAACCCAGTCCTGGTTTCCCAAGACTGGAGAGTTTGGCTGTGCTGTTGAGTATGCGTAGGTATTCATGAAGTAACTGGAGAGGCCCCGAGGAGTTTGGGAAGATGAGGTTGGTGAAACTCTTCCAAAGGATTAACGGGAGCTTGCCAGAAACCGTAACCGGCTGCTGGGTGTCTGAGCAGGCGGAGGAGTGAGGGATGGAGTGGTGACACTGCAGTGCTGCCAGCAAAAGCCCTTGCTTATGAGCTAGCAGAAGCGCTGCCAGCTCGGCCCCGTGGCAGCAGTGAGGTGAGCGAGGCCCTGGTCCCAGGGGCTTCCTTCTGGTGGGAACAGTGTGTGCAATGGCAGGGGGCAGCTGTTGTGTGGGTGGCTGCACTCAGCAGGCTGCAGCCCACGCTCTCTACCCTCTCCCTGAAGCCATTGCAAGAGAAAGACCTTGGGAGCCTGATTTCCACGTGGAAGCCTGTTCTGACCCTCAGAGTTAAGGTGTGAAAAGCAGGTGCAGTTCTCCATGGCTATTGCCTAAGCATGGCCAAGTTCCTGCAGCCAACTGCAGAGGGAGGAAATAATGTGCCTAACATTTAATTTTCAGTGTCTTTTTGACTTATCTGGGCACATGGGGTGAAGAGAGGATCCACTGCACCCAAACCAAGGTGCTAGTGAACAATGGTGAGTCTCTGGTAAGCACAGCTCGTGCTGTGCCTCATAAATGGTTGCCAAAACTGATCTGTGCTGGTGGGGAAGGAAATGTATTTCATCCCTGGAGCCCCAGGCCACCCGAGCTTAGGTGCTGCCTGGCTGTGTGCACAGGCCAGCCCCTCCTGATAACATCAGTGTGATACAGTAGGTGCATTGTGGCTGGGGGGGATCTGGTTACCTGGGAACAACTTTGCTCCCTGATGAAGACGATGGCAAAGTGCTGGAACGGAGGGGAGAAGGGGACTTGGAAAAATGACAGTGCTAATTTGTGAAGCCCTCTAGGATTGCTTCAAGGTGCTTCCTAAGCAAGCAGTCAATGGACTGTCTGCATGTGAGGGCTTGATAGTAAATTACCTGGTTTGCATTGCTTCCATCCTTCTTTCTGCGTGGAGCTTGGCACACTGTATCACAGCAGCTCCATGACAAGTGCTCCCTTTCCAGCTGCTGCTGCTGCATCCCATCAAGACTGATGGTGAATTTTGTTCTTCTCTCACCATGGAGGTATTTTTCCCTGTCAATGCTTCTGTGTTGCCTTTACTCGCTTCTTGCAAATGGGGCTTATGTAACTGTTCTCTCTCCTCCTTGCCCAAATAATTTTTGGAGTTGTTGGCTAATTTCAATCTATTTTGATAAACTAAAGAAATGGGGATTGCAGATCTTTTTATAAAGAGATGAAGAGGTCTATAAATAACTCTGTCCTCTGCTTCTCTTCCCCTGCCAAGGAGAGACCTCAGTGTGAGGACACCCCTTGCTGGATATCAGGAGTTATGCTGGAGAGCTCTGTTATCAAAGTCGCACTTGCAGGTGGAGTGTCGAGCCAGGGTCACAGCTCTTGGCACAGCAGCCCATCAAGGAGATGCACAAAGCCGCAGGAAATGAGACTTCACAGGTTTGCTGTTCACAGACCTACTGTCATTCTGCTGTTCAGCAGGTGCCTCTGAGGGACCCCATGAGTTTTGCTCAGCTGAGCCAATTCCTATGAACATGCCAGAGTAGTGGAGGAGACACTCTCCCGTTACTGGATAACTCCTTCTCCCAGTCAGGACGCTAGGCCAAAATGGGTGAGTGATATGATGTTATTTCTTGGCCTCTGGTCCAGTTAACCGGTGCCTTGGCATAAAGAAAACTGGTTTGCTTTTCTCTCTAAGTAAAGGTCTCTCTCCCTGCTCCTCTTTCAAGTTCTAGAGAACCTGAAGTTGAAACAGACCTCTGGAAGACCTAAAGCTTATCAGTGAGCAGACTGCTTTGTGGATGTTTTGAGTCACCTTGATGAGATCTGTGGCTCCTGTGAAGCTGTCCATTATATAGGATGTCTGTGGAGGGAGTAGTAGGATCCTTAACTGAAGGTGAAAGGCCTGGGAAATGCATGACATTGAGTAGTGCAATACAGCAATGATGGTGAAACTTTGCCAACTGCTACAGAGCAATCTGACTGCAAGGCACATTCAGAATGGTGCCAGCAAACACAAATTTGCTCCTAAAATGTGTTCCCAATCCTGGTGATGTGGATGTGGGGTCTCAGCTGATGGCCCTTAAAGTATAGTGCAACTGTAAGCCTGCCTTTATGTTGAAGACCGAGGAGAACCGGTCCTTCAGTGCAGGGCACGTTGTGGTCGTGTGCTGGGCTGTGCTCTTGGTGTGCAATGTCCTGGTGTGCCACGCTGAGTGCCATGGGCTGGGTGTCCTGGCAGAGACTCCGTGCTGCTTTCCCCAAGACACAGGGCACCTGGGCATCCTGCCTGTTAACATTCAGGTACCTGAGGCACGAAATACCATCCTAGACAAACCACCTGCGTGACGCAGCCCAGACTGAGGGCTCTGTGATAATCAGTCGATAAAACCATCCTCCAAACCGTGGCGATGCACAGACTTGGGCAAAATTCCCCAGCAGGACGAATGTATCCAGTTTCATAGCTAATGGGTTTCCCAGGTTTTGCAGATGTGAATTATTTGCATTCTTGACTCCAAGGTGAGCGCAGGTGCATCAGCCGGGCCCCCGTCAGCCCCGCGGCCCCTTCCAGGGCCTTGTTCTCCGCATCCCGGAGCGCGGCGGCTGCGTGCGAGCGCACAGAGCGGCTATTGTGCTGCAAGGGCCACAGCGAGCGTGCCAGCTCGGCGCGGGACAGCCCATCAGCTGCTCGGGGGCAGTCCCACTGTGTTTGGGTGACAGTGCTTTCCAAAGGTCTCTTATGCCTTGGCTAGGAGAGACAGCTTATAGGTTAGAGAGCCAGACCCCAAACTGGCCATTGGTCAGGGGTCTGAGGATGATAACCTTCATGTGAAACCTGCCTTCTGGACTTTGCTATGCTTAAACTCAGCACTATTTAGCACACTTCGGCTTCTTATAAAATTTCTGTCAAGAGGGATTAGCAAGAGGCTGACAGATTGCTATTACAGCCCCAGTGAACTTTTAATACCTGCAAGTAGTGTGTGCAAGTCTCTTAAATCCTCGTGGTCACCTGGCTTGGGGAGCAGAGGCTACCTCCTCTGATCATAGAATCACAAAATCACTATGGTTGGAAAAGACCTTTGAGGTCGAGTCCAATCACGAGCCCTTCCACAACATATCTGCTAAACCATGTCCCTTAGCACCTCATCTACATGTTTCTTGAACACTGCCAGGGACAATGACTCCACCACTTCCCTGGGCAGCCTGTTCTAATGCTTGACTATTCTTTCATTGTAGAAATTTTTCCTAATACTTAACATGAGCGTCCCGTGGCACAACTTGAAGCCATTTCTTCTTCTCCTGTTGGTAGTTCTTTTGGAGAAGAGATGAACCCCTGTCTCACTACAACCTCCTCTCAGGCAGCTGGAGAGAGTGATAAGGTCTTTCCCAAGCCTCTTCTTCTCTGTACTAAATAATGTCAGCTCCCTCAGCTGCTCCTCATAAGGCCTGTGCTCCATGCTGGTGTTATTCAGGGTGCCCATGCCTCTTTCTGTACTGTCAACATGAACTATGGACTGTTTAAGACTGAGGAAATAGGCAACTGCTTTTGGCTAAAGGCCTTCTCCACAATATATCTGAATGTATCCTGCCCTTTAGGCTTCCCAAGGTTTTATTTACCACAGCACAAGTTCTTTGGTAGGTAATTAACTCTACAGTCATGGAGCTGTGTGAAGTGGAAGGTCTATCCTGTGTCCCTGTATGGCTTGAGAAGAATCCAGAGCCTTGCTAACCTTTTGAAATGCCACCTTTCTCCTGCATGGAATTAGGCATTTTTGTGCATCTTGGCTCAAAATCATTCAGCAAGATGTTGCAGTTGAGAATGTCTTTTACTGTCTTGGTCAACACATGGCTGCTGTTCTGGCCTCCTGCATCCCATACTTCAAAGGGCTCAACAAGTGTGGTGTTTGCCTACCTCAAAAAGTTGGTAGGGAAACCTAGACTGGAGGAGGTGAATTGGACTCCAGAGTCCAGAGTGCTCCTTCTTGAAGGTGGTAGTATTTGATATGATTTTTAAGGAGGATTTTACTGCAGGCCCTAGAAATCCTAGCTAAAACTTGACCTCTGTGTATGAGGCTATATATACTAATGGCAGGAGCCAATGTTAAACTAGGCCACAGAGGTTCCTTGTGACATATATGTTTAGTTAAAAACACAAGGGCTTGTCAATGGAGCAGGAATGGGGATGCTGTAGGATAGGCCCGAATTTGCTGATGCTCATGGAGAGTTTGAGCATGGGATGAAAGGAGGGAGCAAGAGATCTTCATTTCCCTTTGCCTGCCCCAGCCCTGCCCTGTCTCAATTGGATTAACAGGGGCGGCTGCTCTTGAAGCATCTTTGATTTTTATTGCACAGCAAAATGCTTTTGGGAAAGCCAAGCTATTATCCCCCCCAAATAGCAAAATCTGAACCCAAAAGAGAAGAAGGTGAGGGGAGGGAGGGAGGGAGCACAAGAAGGGGGCCTTTGAAGTGAGCTGCCCAAACGAAACCTGTGACATCAGAGAGATGGCAGATAGCTGGCAGAACAAGGCTGCCTTTGAGCCGGCCTCAGGCCCGGCCAACTCGCACTTTACACCCCACCTCCTGAAGTCAGAGATGAAAGATGCCCCAGGCAGCCTGCCTGACCCCATTGCCTCTGCTATCTCCACTTGATTGCACAGTGTTTTGCTCCAAACAATTCTTCACTGTCTGGGCCGCACAGGTGAATCTCCTGGCTTGGCTTGTGAGTGGGGATGCCGGGCATAGCAGGACTGCTTTGCTGTGGTGGCTTGCCTGCTTGCAGGGTGTTTGCTTAGGCTGTGCATTGTTCGTGGATGGGAGAGGTGGGGAGGGAAAGATGGCACCTAACCAGGCAGTGGGCACAGGGAAAGCTCCGCTAGAGAGATGGAGAGGAAGATCCTCTTTGAAGACTTCATGGAGTGGTGCTGAGCAGGTTAAGTCCAACAACTCGTGTTGGATGCTATAACCTGCCTTCCAACCAGGGATACTCTTGTAACTAAAGTGTTCATCCCTGCTCTCTTGCTTTCAAAAAAGTGTGGTGGACGTGTGCATGTCTGTTAAGAAGAAAACACATCTTCAGGGGATCAATTCTGCTTCAGGAGATGTGTGATGGATTTGTATAGAAAATGACTACAAATAAGGCGCATGATCACCAAGTTGAAAGGACTCTGAGATGCCATATAGGGACCTTGGAAAGCAGATAGTGGGTCATATGTTTGGGACTGGCCTAACAAGTCCTCTTCATGTTAACTCATGGAAGGAAAGGCTGGAAACACAGAACATTGGCTGTAGAGAGGAGGCATCACGTGCCAGAGTTTTCATCAAAGGGGTTGTGGCTCTTACCCTGTGTCATTTCTTTATTCTTAGCTTCTTTGAAGATAGGATAATTTGCTTATATGATGTGAACTGGAACATCAGTCTTTCAGAAGCTGCTTTATTTTACATTCCCATCCTGTTACTGAAAGTTGTGGGACTGCAAAGTTCTCAATTTAGATTAAAAAAAAAAAATTAGATTAGACCCCAAACTGGATGCCCAATACCACATCCCCTGATAACTGGTGCTGCTGTAAGGAGGAGTAGAGTCCTGATTCATCTCTAAACATCTTCTAATAGTGTCAAGGCCAGGTACCTGTTTCCTATTCAGCCCCTAGCTAATGATTCATGGCTGCTTGTATGGAGTGCATGTCCTTGGAGACGGGGTAGGGCAGCCCTCCTGCTAGCGAGAGCTGGTGGGTGCAATGCAATGCATGTTAAAGTAGTGACAAAGTGGAGTGATTACAATCAGTCCCTGATCAGATAACAGTTGCTTGAAAAGGACTGAGGGGCAGCGCTCATCTTTAGAAGATCAACGGGCAGTGAAACTCAACTTCAGTGTATGCTCTGTAGACAAAACCACTTGGGAAAGTCTTAGAAGTTAAGCAGCCCTGGAGATACATTTGTGCAACTTTCCAGTGGATCTTCCCTCAGCAGAGGCAACTAGAGAGGTACTGGCTACACTCATGTGAATGGGGTAGATGTCAAAACCCTGAAGGGCATTGGAACTGTTGAGTTTCTATAAGAAGATCTGAGCATCCTTTTGACCTTTAATGAAAAGATCAGAGCCAAGTTTTCCTTTGCATTCAGTGGCTTGTAAAGACTGCCCTAAAATCAATCTTACTAGTGGGAACATGGAAATTAATCGTGTCAATCTATCACTCATCTTGCCCCATTACGTTCAGTGATTGGAACTTGGCCTCAAACGCAAGAACAAAGTGTCTTCTGTGATAGGTAACTGCTGCACAGGGGATGACATTGCATGACTTCGAGTGATTGAGAGTTGGGAACAAAAGGAAAGTTTGGATCCAACACTTTTCTAGACCAATTCAATACTTGCCTTGTTTAGGTCTATTCAGTAGGATAGGATATCTTGGGAGCAAAGGATTAAGCACGTTTGCAGATTTAAAGTCTCAGTTGCAAGGGAAGCAAAAGCTTCAGGGTCTCTGCAGAAACTTGCTTTGGGAGAATTTGCAAAATGGTTAAGTTAGAAAAGTTTAGGAAGTAAAAAAAAATCAACTTGGAGATGGTGGAACATATGTTGAAAAGGTTTGGATTCTTTTTGTGAAAGGCCTTCGAGAAATAAACTGAAGAATTGAGTGTATGTGAAGTAAACCCATCTGTAAGTAGACCATAAGGCCAAAGGAGATGACCTCCCAGCAAAATTTTATTTTAAAAAGGGTTTAGGGTTAGGAATGATGGAATGGTAGGAATGTAGGATGGTAGGAATGATTGTTGGCTTTTGTACATCTCCAGCCACCAAATCATTCTACCCAAATTTGACCTGCAGTCTTCAGATAACAAAAGGTTCTTCTCATGACATCTTTGCCCACGTCATCTCCCTATAAAGCCAGCTTGGAGGCTGAGTGGAAAAGTGAGGTGCAACTCATGGCTGTCAAACGTAACTGAGATTGTAGATATTTTTGCAGTGATTGTAGAATGGACACAATTGGACTAACCTCGAAAGGACCTCCCGGCCGGATAATACTATTAGCTGTGGTGACGCACAGCCCAGCTCTGGTGTGAAATTAAACCACCTGGCACTAGTTTTAGGTCTAATTCATGTCTCAAAGTCTAAAGATGTGAAGAAATGTCACTACAGTGTCCACAAATCATGCCCAAGCAGATCTCATCTTGCCACCCTGCCTTGTTCTGTCCAAGTAAAATGCATCTCTTGCATTACTGCTAAACTATGGCTATTTTACCCTATGGGAGGTCATTTGGAGTTTTTCTAGGTGAAGAAAAAAAAAAGCATAGTTTATAATGCTTGTACAGTCA